>JBBPNY010000243.1:0-27726 GCA_038091165.1 Rubroboletus pulcherrimus
ATCGCCGTGAGTTATGTTCACACCACTTCTGGTCGCCCCTACAACAAATCCGAGCAAGCCCCTGCATTCGGGTTGTTGCCAGTCTACATGGAGTTAATCTCGTCCGCGACCAACATATTGACCATGCCCGTATTGGAAGGAGGTCACGGAGTACTGCTGTCATGCCACGTTTTCGCACAAGCGGGAAGACAATGAGCCTCTGCTCAAAAGGGTCATACACACCGTTGGTGTACGATCCCAGGGAGTCTCCTACACACAACAAGCTCCAAATTTCCTACAAGATCGTGCGGGATGCCAGACTCCATCGGGCACGTTTGTGTCAACAAGGCAGATTACTTTGTGCTCCAAGAAGCCCTGGTCGCCATGTTCAAGTGGTATCAGGGTTCCGCTGTGACGATCGTCTTCCTCTGCGGTGTTCGCTCTCCAGCGCAGTGTGGTGTTCCGGTGAGGAGCATGTGGAATACTCGTGCTTGGACATTTTAGGAATAGCATGCCTCCAAGGAGGTCCGATTCTGCACCGAGGACTGGACGCTGTAGATGAACCTCGACACTCCCAACCACAAGCAGGTTCCCGAGGTCATCTCGGAGATGGAGGAGGCAACCAGAGTGTCGGGATGAGCCTTGATGGCACTCCGACCAGGCTTGGACGACATTAGGGAGAAGCTGTGTCTCTAGTGCAGTTACTCCCGAGCTCAGGAGATACGAGCATCTCTGTGCTGGACAGGAAGATCCAACAGCTTCAACGTACGAGTTACCAATGTCGCCATCAAATATGCCAAAATGGACGTGATCACTGCCGGACTACGCGCTTCTTCACTCAGCCTCACCTCGGTCATGAAATTATACGTCCGACGCAACGAGCTCCCTGTACTGTTGTTTGCAGGACAATAGATGAAGCTACCGAGCATCATTTTCAAACTCGGGTCTCTACCGGTTTCTCGGAGCGGGTCGGAACGTGTTTTCAGTCCACAAACGGCTGCGTTCGGGATTGTGAGGATCAGGACCAAAGAGGATCTCTCTCGATCGGATTCTCTATACCCCCTTCACTCTTGCATTGACTTTCTCCTCAACTGACAGCCTGCCGGGAGTACTACAGAGACGATACCTGAGAACACAGATGGCCGGTCTTCTTTGATTGGCGAGTTGCCGTCGTTCCGTGGCCCTTCTAATACCACATTGGCAACCCCGCAAACACGAGCGGCGCGTGGCTCGTCGCTCGCCTTGGGCAGCTGTTTGGTGGACGGCCCCACTAAACCCTTCGAGGTGTGGTATTTCTCTGGCCCCCTTCGTTTGTACTATTCCTCACACCGTCCCGCCATAATGTAGCAGGACACACGAGGGTCACCCCGGAGAGTATGACTACCGCCCAGGTACAGGAAGACGCGTCGTTAAATGTGCCTTGGCGACTTCCAGTGACATGACACGCATTTGCTATCATTTCGTTCCTTTTATCTTTCTCATCGTGTCTTTTGCGAATGTCGCCGCGCATTGGTACACGAGCTCGCAGTGTTATTGTGCCCTCTTGTCTCGTCAACCTGTCGAATTCTATTGTGACTCTTGACAAGCTCACTGTTGTCGATATTGCCGATTATCATTATGAGTAACTAACTGTATCTTTCTATATTTGTTTTCTCTAGACGTCCTTGGATCGACTCTATTCCCAAGACTGGCTTAGTCGCCGTCGCGGTGCAGTTACATCTCACCGCCAGCTTGAAGCTCGAGGAATCGATACGCCCTGAATCCCCGCCGAAAGTGCGTCTGCGGAGTCGCCAGATCCATAGAAAACGCTGCTGTACCCTGGTGTGCCCCTCACCGTCACTTACTCGTGCACTCGTGATAACACGTTGAACCAGCCTGGCGAAGTTCGTCGTCATCGTGTTACCGACGACACGTTGACCTCTGCGTCAGCGAGGCCTAGGCTATACTGACGGGCCTAGTGATGGTCACCACCGCGCTCTCTGTTAGCCGCCGGGGTGGCCCACGTTATTATCTCCAGTAAACGTTCGTTCGCTCAGATTTCGTTGTTCGTCGCTTGGTTTCCATCCGCTCCGCTACACTCGTACACGGTCTAAAATGCAGTATCTGAGCGGCGTGATGTACATGACGTATATAAGTACACTCGGGTGTTGACTATTGGATAGATCCACGAGAACTTTCTATGTCCACTCTCCCGATCCAGCATAATATCGACGCGAATCGCATTGAATCACCTGGGTCAATGCGCCGCATCGTGCGTACCTGAGCGAAAAAATCCAAAGCGTGAGCGTTAAGGGAGGATAACGATCCACAATAAGTTTGACGATGTAGGTGAAAAGGAAAGTAACGCGCACCGTTAGATGGACCCCCGCGGCCGAGGGTTGAGATGGATCGTCCGCTTGTTGTGCCTAATACGACATAAGCTATGGTGATGAGACGTCACCAGAAAAAAAAAAAACACTGGGCTGGTTTTCATTGGATCTGCAGGACCTTGTCTGCTATGGGAAGCACCTCCCTTTGGATGCTTGGGAACAGTAGCCTTGGGGGGTGATTTGTGCTGTAATGTGTGATGAGTCCATGAATACAGATCCGAGGAACAATGAACCTGTTGTTTTGTGACGGGTTTTGCGACCACTCGCTAAGATGATGTGTCAGACGAATTACATCCCGTCGGCTATCAAAGAGTGCTCACTGGTGGGTGTTGACCTGCAGCCATCCACGAAGGTCCCTCGTTTGTGGCACCTCACTCTTGCTGGTGAGTGGGAGGGAGGTCGACGATCGGCATGCTGGCGCGACTTTCCGGCCAGCGCCGATTTGGAGTCGAGTTGAGTCGGGCGAGAAGTCGATAGTGGTGATGGTCCTGTCGCCATCCGAATCTGCGGCAAGATTTTGTCGTACATCTTTGCGCTCCACAGAATCACTTCAGGTTGGCCCGCTGCGATCCAACTGCCATCCTGCGAGACTGTGAGACACTGGACGTCCTCCGCGTCCGTTGTTGCCGTTTGTTTGCTGTCTTCCTTGCCATCGCCGCTCACGACGACATACTCGCCATTCGCTGAGAATGTCATTGCCTTTAATCGGTCACCGGTGTCGATTCTCGCTGTGAGCGAGGAATGCTCTTGTCCAACGGTCAGCACAAACGCAGCTCCATGTTGTCAGTACTCACCGGTCATTGTCGGCGTCGTGTGTAGCAGAGCAAGTGGAGGGAGTCAACGCACAGCTGTCCGTGTGCCTTCTTCGCATTCTATACACGTTGCCCCTCCTTGATATAGACCAGTGAACCCACGCTCTATCACCTCGTGCTTTCCGCACTTGCTCACGCCCAGACCCAGGTCACCCCCACTACTTTTGTCTTGAACATCGCAATTGACCGCCCATTCGCGGGTTCGTTTGAGCGTACACACTGGGCCGGGTTCGACCCCACAGAACTATCCCTCCGAGTCTACGACCGTCGCGACGGCGGCTTCCTCGGCGACGTCCCGCTCAAAGTTGACTCGCCGTGCAACACTCCTTTTGTTTGGCCAGATCGAGCGGTAACATCAAGCGGACCAATACGTCCACTCGCACGGTGGTTTCTGAACGGCCAAATCACGAAAAGGACGAATTCGCATCCATTGTTCTGGCGAGGAACAGAGACTTTGTCGCACACTCTGAAGATTTCACTCTCACGCAGTTTGACATACTCCCAGCTCGGTCCGGCCATCGGACTCCCTCACAACACATCAACTATTACCATCTCTCTGGACGACCAGTTTCTCGCAATCGTTAGAAAAGGTGGCGAGATTACCATTAAAAATCTACGAGGTGTCTTTCCTCTGCGATTTTTGTAAATATTGCCATTTGGTAACGAGGTTTGCGTTCCTATCATTTCTTCATGTCATGGCCATATTTGAACGTCATCAGATTATTTTGTTTTAATTCATAGGATCCATGCCTTCGTATCAACAATGCCGTCCTTGATTTGTGGAAGCAGGACCGGCTCGCGACACGTTCTCGCTCAATTTCACCTTGGCCATCGAAACCCAATGTTATGAATCACTTTCGACGTAGGACGTATCTCGGCTTCTCGCGGTGTGTCGGGCCCCCTCAGGATCGTAGAGATCAAGATGACAGAGGATCTCTGCCCGATTGGAATTGCTGTATCTCATTCACGCTTGGCTCGACGATCGACAATCTATCAGGGGCATAGCACACACGAATCCCGAGAACACAGACAATCAACCCTCATCATGGGCCGACACACCACCGTTCCCTGCCTCGGCCCAATGTCGAACTGACGAACGGAGAAGACGCGAGTGCTCGCATATCGTTACTCTGCTTTGTGTTGGGCAATCGTTCTAGTGCAAGCGCTGGCGACGCCACCACGAGATAATGTCACACCCGTCCCTTTTCGCCTCTCGTTTGGTGCTGCGACGACGTTTGCCATAGTAGTCACTTATTTAATAACCCCATCTGTTGCAGCATTAACTTTACACTCCCTTTCTAATAGCCTCATCGACTTGTCTCGTTTGTTCCTTTCTTTTGCTCCTTTATTCTTCTGATGTTCTTTGTTCTCAGCTTGCATCATGACCCTCGGTGCGTTTTTAGCATCGTTTTGGGACGCTCTCTCGTTCGTTCAGCTTGATTATCCTAGGTGTGATGAGGAACTCGCCTGACCCGTCACCATCATCTACCTCGTACGAGAAACGACTTATCGAGGCTGTAAACTCACATCGAAAGCCAGTCAAATCTACGCGAGAAGATGGTACACACCACGTCAGGCACACTCGAGCCTCTGCCAACCACCGTCTCGATTTTGATTTCATTTTTGGACCAAGCTCCGGAGCGTTTCCTTGGGAGGACGTTCGTTTCGATCTAGCCAAGCACTGCAAACGGTGATGAACATGGCTACGAGGGACGACAGAATAGAGACGCACCATGCAAGCGCAGCTGGTAAACTGAGTTTGGGTGCGTCGAGCCACTGTTATTTTAATTAACCGTCTCGAGACAAACGGTCTTGGAAAAATAAAAATAAAACCACGAGGCGAAACGGTCGTCGAGAAAGTCGTCTTGTCGCCGGGTCACCTGGACGCGTGCGAGGGGGGAAGGGTGATGGACAGATACATTAATATTGTCGTCTGGGAATGTTGTATGATATCATCTGATTGCACTTTCATTTTCTCTCCCACAACCACGTCGCGTTCTCGGGAAGCACTGAAGTCGCGAATGCTCAAGTGAACACGCCAAGAACTCTATACGTTGATCGCTCGTAGACCTTCAACGCGAGAACGACGTCTTCACGACGTAGATCGGGTCGGCGAGCGTCGTACAACAGTCTGACTAGGGACAGCGTTAGGGTTTAACCAAAAGATGAGACATGATCGCTTGCGACGACCTGTCAAGCTCCTCGTGACATGGCTTTTTGCGAACACGGCTGCTCCTGGAATGGGAAGTGCAAGGGTAACCCCGGGGCCAGTGCGACTATCACAGGATTCCCGTGCGCCTCTCGTCCGGCTTTACATAGCACGAAGCATTGAAGCCCCTGACTCCCAGGACGGCCTGACCATCCCGAATGGCACGCACCCTGAGATGTGAAATCTCCATCTTTAAAGCTACTTTAAAGCTATTCACCTCGCAGGACGTTTGGCACCGCCAGCCATGTGCTAAACGTTTCAATCTCGGATGAGCGGGTACTCATTCCACTTTATCACCGGAAAATGTCAGGCTTTGTGCCGAGGTTCCTCCGGGCAGCGCTTAGAACCGCAACAAGGGTTTACCTAGTCTACAAGACTATGACATCGGCACTCTCAGTGATGAAGTGGGACATGTGATATGGTAAAGTCAACCTTTGCATCGATACTTTCCCGCCGTGCCATTCCAGCAATCTACAACGACGCATCATGCTGGGTGCCCGCTGCTCGGCCGCTTGGTCACCACAGTATAGGATGGATCGGCTTTGATGTACTGTCCGATCTTCGAGGTCGTAACCTCGACGAGCTCAGAAATCGTCCATTCCAGCTCCATCTTGCGGTCCGCTGTCATGCCGTTAATCCGATACGAGAAGAGCAAAGATCAAAGTGGTACACACTAGAAACGGCTACATGTGGTATGTCGCCCTGAACTACTCGCTGGAGGGGTTTCGTGCAGTTGTCGTCAAGAAACTTGGCCCTTCGTGGTTCTACAGTTGGCCTTGCTTCCTCTATCGTCCTGACCAGATTGCCTTCGCTACGCATGGTCAAAATCACCAATTTGTCCAACAGGTCCAGTTGCGTCAGTGCAACAACAAGTGGAACTACAACGGGTTGGTGTTATCTTCAGATACCAGCAGATTGCGATGACTTGGTTTACGCACTATCGCCCAGAATCTGCTCTCTGTCTCGCAGGAATTCCTCAGTGGCAGCTTCAGTAAACCGTCCCTTGGCATACGGCACCGCAAGGCACACCCTGAAGTCTCTGCTCAGTTACGTTCCGATCACCACAGGGGACGCCTTACCAAACGGCATGCAGTCTATCCTCCAATTTCTCCTGTTTTCGTCGATCACTGACGAAACGTTTCACTTTATCTAAGCTGGTGCAATCTCCTGCCTCAAATCCGAGGCTGTCGTGGAGAACAAAGGGCCCGTTGTTCGTTGCGAATAATTCGCGGTTAACGTCCGCTCGTCCTCGTCGGCAATCGGAAATGTCCTGGAGAAGGTGTTTGCGGACGCAATTGTTGCGGGCAAGAGTAGACTCACCACGTCCTGCACCCCGAACACGTGTCGAATTAGGGCAGACTTTCCAGCACCGCTCTGAGAGCTTTGACCATCAGTGATCGGCCATTGTCGGATATGCAGAAAGACACAAGTACATTTCCTATTACCAACAGTCGGAAGCTTCAAGCGATCAGCTTGGTGTGGTGATTGAAGAGCGCAAAAGCACTCACCGAGGGCATATGTTAAAGACACCGTCGGTGACAGGTAATGGGACATCGTGAGAACTTTGATTGGGGGCCGAATAACAAGAGATGGCCAACTTGATACCGTTGTGGAACTTGACGTATTCTGTCAACAGCCAACGTGAGATATGTTCAATAAAGAGCGGAGCATAGCTCACCTTTCTTCCCGTGTCCATCGTCCTGCGCTTCGGTCATGACCTCGCTCAGAACTACGGTGATGGGGAGAATACCTCTCCTGCCCTGCTGCGATGGATACTGCATTGATACGGACAGTCGGTCCCGGGCGGACAATTTGCTGAAACAAATTGTGAAAATTCAGGTTCACGAGTCGATGTAACTGGATATCTCACAGAGCTGGTTCGAACACTTCCTTGTGCTCGTGACCAGGGAAGACCTCGATTGCAATCGCCTTGCTAAAGCTTCCAGTTGCAGTTTCGAATATGACGCGGTCTACGGGCTTGCCGAATTGTTGTTGGACACTGAGTGTGATGCCTATGGAGAAAAAATTGGTCCACGTTGATTGATACGCAAGAACGAGGATATACTCGATATGTAGATGAAGCCCTCGGACGGCGGGAGCGACATGGTTCAAGTCGGGTGCAATGCGGACGTTCGGCTTGCTAGGAAGGGCTGAGGGAAGATGTGCGGCAAGGACACAAGGCTGCCGCGATTCTTGTGCATACCGGCGCTCAAGTTGCTCCCACACGTGCTTGTCCGAAAGAGTGGAGCAGTTTTGGTTGCGCCATAGGGCACGGAAGCGCCTGCCATGTGAGAACCAAGAAATAGGCCGCTTCCTCCTCGAGCCCGGGCGAATGCAGAACGATGATCTGGTCTCGAAAGTTGAAACGGCGCGAGCGTTCAGAGCGTTTCTTTTGATCCATCCTGTCGCGCGTAGAGTTGTTATGTAATCACAGTCCTTTTGTCATTTTGACACCGACGTCGGGTGCAAAACCAATACAAGCTACCAAGACACAATCTTGACTGGTTCGCAAGTGTCAATTCACTGACGAGGTGTTGTGGGCGAGCGTCCGATATGCGCACCTATCCTGTCACTACCTTATTCAGCCGCTGCCATCCCCCTCCTGCACTCTAACCCCACCTCGATACCATTACTATTTTTACCACAAACATGTCGAATACCCACCAGGCCATTCGGAACTGTGAGAAAGTCTCTGACTTGCTTCGACAACGGAGACATCCTCATATCCGCCGAGCGTCCGAGGGCGACACTCTATCCCTGTTCAAACTACACCGCAAGGTGTTCGCGACGCATGCCAAAGCTCCCCTGGAATACGCATGCTTCCAGCGGCACCTCCACGCGGGGTTGATGCAAATGAGAATGTGTACTTTGAAGGGGCTCCCGTTGTTCGTCTGTTCGACGATCCTGCGGATCTCACCATGTTTTTCAGGGCCATGTATGTCCTCGGGTCGACGGCCACAAACACCGCTGATGCGTTCCCATTGCTCGTCCTCGCAGATAAGTACATCGCGGACGCTATTGAGTGCATGATCGAGTACTAGATCCGGCAGGACTGGCCGAAGAGCGTTTATGAATGGGATGTCGTGCTGCGCACGTGTATCGCATGCAGCAGCAAAGGGGCTGTGACGGTCCGTGGGACGTACTAGTCCCAGAGCCTGCATCATATATTCGCCTTGTCCGCATTGCCAAGGATATTGAACCCACGCGGATTGCAGCGTTTTATCGGCTCTCCAGGATGATTGGGAGACGAAGAGTATCGCGGGCGGGCACAGCTCGCAGAGATGCGAAGAGCCATGTGGTCTATCCTCTCCCGGGCCAAAGATGAGATGCGCCGCCTGGAGAGGGGCAAGGAAAGGTTGGCAAGACACGTGGCTCACTTTGTGAGAACACTACCTCAGCCACCCTGTGCATTGTGCACCAGCGTGGAATACGGCTGCGGTGAAATTGGTGAAATCCAACGACATCCTCGCAGAACTCTTGCAACTTTGCAGTCCTGGCGCATGTCTATCGAAGATCAGGATGAACGTGAAGAAGTCTGGGTCAAGTTGCCCGACTACGTTGAAGTCTATCGAACGAGCGTGCATACCTTGACGCCGTCTGCACTTCAGACGCTGAATTCATGTAAATGTTACCATACGCTGAGATATAACCATTTATCGGTATTGTTATCGTGCCTTGTGGGTGATGGTTTATGTCAGCGCATGCGAGGCACACGGAGTCGTCATGATTTCTGTGTTTAACGGTTCTAGGTCTACGCCCGGATTCGACTATGGCGAATACGACGCACTATGACATTTACTTGGTGATGGCCATGGAGACAGGGCTGTGAATTAACTCACGTTTTCGAATATGATTCATATGCAAGACCAACGTGGATGTCTTGTAAGACGGTATGCATCACCCCGCGTGTGGCCGGGTGGAAATAGGTACACAGGATGGTGATCCTGCATGGACGAGAACAAGGCGTGTCTTTACCCACGCTTTCAAGGGTTCTTGTCAAAAGTGCGGAGTCCACCGCACCCACATTCCGCAGCTTTCGTCCCGCAGCAGGGGTTGCCCAGAGGAACACCCGTCAGCACTATGAATTTGGCTTGGCTCAGGGGCTTGGCTTCCTACTAATTACTATCAGGCACCCCGTATCTAGTCGGAGATTAAATCACTCGACAATGGCGGTATTTGTTTGGGATCGGGTGTTCCTGTAGGTTAGGGTTATGAATGCGAATCCCCGCACTTTCAGGTTTGTCCACGACGTCGACGATCAGACCCTCCAACTCTCTCATACCCATCCATCGCCGGCGCCGGCGCCCACACGTCAAGTTCACCTTGTGCTGTATATTCCCGGTCTTACTCATATCCTTACCCCACATATTAATAGACGACTCATCGCGTGCGCTTTGCCGACCCCAAACTAGCCGTGACTCACAATGTCTTCTCTCCCATCCACGCCGCTTCGGCCCTCAGGAACACCCCCTACCCCATCGACAAGTTCATCAGCCAGCTCGCCTACTACTACCCAGGACACCAGCGGCGGGACGACCAATAACGCTACCCTGTACCGTGAGTACCGTGGCTCACCATCGAGCTCTTCCTCGTTTTATCCGATTTTCACACTGACTGGATCGTGCGCTCTCACACCCATGCATCCGCATCTCCCCTTCCCGCCTCTGGTGCATCTGTATATCGGATGCTCTATCATTTGGCAACCCGACATGATGCACTATACCATTCTCGCCACTCTGTGCGATCGATTGTGCACGAAATAATTCATTAATGTTCCATTCCACGGCCTCCTTTGTCTCCGCATGTCCACCTCACACACGACCACCTATCTGCCAACAGTATACACATTTCTCGGTAAGCGCCTTGCTCCCTGATCTTGCACCTCATTGACCTCTTGCTTCTTTCTTTGCTCCTCTTCGCCATGTCTTCTATCACTAATCCCCTTACTGGGGATTCCCTTCTGCCGACCAACGTATCGTATGCGGCAATTATAGCCACCCTCGTTCTTCTCCTCGCTGTATCATCTGCCATCGTTATTCGGAGCCTGATCCTCCGTCGGCGCCACCAGCGCGTAGTCGAGGACGCCATTCGAACAGGAACATGGTTGCCACGCCGCATTGATTCAACACCAGGGAGGAGAAGACGAGATATTGGCCAGAAGCCCAAGCTTTGGGAATCCTGGCTGCATCCAAACGACGATGACGATGGCGATGGCGAGAACGAACAGAACGAAAAGGGAAAGTGGGGTGACATCATGGTAGGCGACTCCAGCTATGGAAAGCATGCTCGCTGACTGTTCTGTACGGATTCTCCGTCCCAGCCCGTTCATGTCGCATATGTCAACCAGCCCACGTTATCACCTCAGGGGTCCGTTGGTTCCGCGGCGGATTCCGCGGATCCTTCATCACGCCATCCACGATTCATACGACCTTTTACAAGGAGACGATCACCGCCGTCGCCACAGCCTACTACTGCGTCGCCGGTGGTTGGTCAAGCACTATCTTTATCCACCTCATCTCCGACAGAAACGTCCACGCCTGCAGTGCGTGTTGCGGTCCTCATCGCAATGCCCAGTCTGTCACAGAAACACAGCAGTGATGAGAGCGGGCCGCCATTGGTTGAGATTGGAGTTGTTGAGGCTGATGTTGTGAAGGACGATGAGACCGAGCCATCAAGTCGTGATGGCTCATGACTGTATCTGACATTATATTCTTGGACTGGTCCTTGTTATGGCACTCTATACCGCTGGATTCACCACTTAGGACCTACAGGTACATTATACCTTGCGCTTCATCCATGTTTTGAAAGTCGCCCGTTGTTGTACATAAGCTCGCATGGGAGATCATGATCATACTGTACTGTGCGCGTGTGACTATCAGGCACGGAGCTGTTGTTCTAGTGTCGACTGATGCATTTTCTGTTCCCGCGACGGTTAGCAATAGGGAGCTGCTACCACGCCTTTCATCTTGGTTCATTTAAATAGAGGTGTACACGTCACTGAGCAACCTCCTGTGAAGCGTGGGTCGAGTCTCCGTGTGAACGCGCTTGGTTGGCATCTTGATCGGGGGCTGAGAGCAATCGTCGCCATTGGAAAGCTATCTTTAAATTAATGCCGGTGTTGACTTGGACCAGTGAGAACGTGGGCGACCCGACACACTCCGTCAGCAGAGCAGAGATGAACTAAAAAGGGGGGGGGGGGATCAATGGGACGCCGGTCGAATGGAGGCACTGCGAGGATGTCAGGTCATTTATAATGAGATGGGCCATGCTGCCAGGGACGCGCGAGGATCGTTGACCGTTTCTAACCCGGTGTCGAGTACTACAAACAAGGGTAAATATGGCATATCCGCAATAAATATATGATTGTCACAAGTTAACAATTCACACCCGATTCAGAGGTTGACATGCAAACAAGTGTAAACTACGTCAGAGTGACGTCATAGGTTCATAGCTGTCACACCGACGCTGGGACGATCTTTCATATACATGGACTTTTAGGCTTAACCCAACACAAGGCAGCCCCGCGGACCGACCCTGGGTTGACCTCTTACCATCACCTCATCACAACCATGTCCGAGTCTACCATACAATCTGTACCTCGCATCGTCGAGAGATGCCCCCAGCTTTGGTTTGCTGACGAAGGTATTTTCATCAAAGCTCCCAAATGTTTTTTGGCCAACCTCGCCCCAGTCGCGCTGAGAGAACGTCGGTAATACAATCTACCTCGTACTTTAACGCCATCTTGTACAATGGAAACATCCGCTTGAAGCTCCCTGGCTTGTACTTGCAGCGGAGCAA
Source organism: Rubroboletus pulcherrimus (assembly GCA_038091165.1). NCBI lineage: Eukaryota > Fungi > Basidiomycota > Agaricomycetes > Boletales > Boletaceae > Rubroboletus > Rubroboletus pulcherrimus. The sequence goes on from JBBPNY010000243.1 coordinate 12,168, forward strand.
CGACCTACAGGACAAAGTCAGCTCAAAACGACGAACATTGTATGGATAGGGATCACTCACGAGGGATGATGGAGCGCATGTAAGAACCAATCCAGCTCCCATGCATTCTCCGGCACGAACGTAGCTGGCGTGTTGCCCGTGGTGACATTCTCCCGAGCGAGAATATCTCAAAGAAGACGAGACAGTTGCATGATCTTCAGGAGATATGCAAGCCGGACAAGTTACCCGGTGCATTGATGTGCACGTCTTGCCGGGAGAGAGTGAATGAGGGGACAAGGAGAGAACGCGAGGCACTTTGGAGGTTGTTGCCCCGGTTCTTCCGCCTTCCTGAGCCGCGTTAGCTTGGACTGAGCATCCCTGTTACTAGCATCCACTTCAAAGAGGTTACCCTAAACCATAGCGACACGGCTGTCGGTCATGGTTGCTACTACTAGCACATCTTGTGAGCACTATAGTCACCGACGATGAAAGCGATACGCATGTGCACTCAGGTAAGGGACCGACCTTTGTCGGGTCGTCGTTCCCTTTGCATAACTGTCGCTGAGATGGCGACGCGACAGCTGATTGACATGTGCCGTTTTGCAATGTCACTATGGTATGGTCCGCTCCGAAACACACACCAAGGAGCTGAGACTAGGAACAATGAGTCACGCTACTGGAGCTGCACGAATCGGGCGAGGCAGGTGTCTATGATGTAATGCGACTGGCTGTAGGTGGCGGTGCCGACATCCACCCCGGACTGCCAATCGATCATGCGACTCTCTCTTGACGTTCTCTCATCCATGGCATCCTCCCAGTCTACAGACTACCAACCCGAAGAACTAATCCCCGAACAGAAAGCCCCCATTCCTTGTATTGCCTTCTGGCCTGATGGCTCCAGGTTAATCGCCGTCGTTGGTTCAGGGTTACAGATCTGGAACGTCGAGCAGAAAACCCGCGCAGGCGAAGCCATCCGGGGGGGCTTCTTCACCAACTTCACCACCGTCGCCGTCTCTACCGACGGAAAAAAGTTCGCCACGGGCGGCACATACAGAGATGGCGGTCAAGTCTTGCTCTGGGACGCCAACACACGTCAGATCGAGCATACGTTTGACAAACCTGCCACCAGTCGTTGTCTCTGTGTCGTCCACTTTAGTAGTGGTACGCGCTTTTTGGCGTATGCGTTCGAAAGGGAGTACATGTCGGATAGTCTGGAGGTGAGGAACGTCACGGATGGGAGCTGCGTTTGTGTGCTCGAGCCTCGGAAGGGGAATAACCGATGCACACGATTCTCCCCGGACGACACGCGGCTCGCAGCATGTGGCGTTTGCATACAAATATGGGACTTGGCTACCGGTCGACCGTCGCTCGAGATCAAGCAGCGCGCACATTCGTTGGAATGGACCAAGGACGGTTCGCACGTCGTCGCCAACAACCTCGCCAACGGGCAACTCATGCTGTATGACGCCCGCACGGGCACGCAAATACGTAGCTGGCGCGATCGCGCAGCCGGCATCCCCGCGCCACACTCGTGGCCGTACATCTCCATGTCGGTCTCACCTAGTGGTCGCTTTCTGGCCAGCGTGCGCGGAAACACAGTGTTTGTATGGGATTTGGAGAATGCACGGGAGGTGGCGCGGTACTCTTTTCCACGGGATATGTTCTGCGTGGCCTACTCTCCAAATGGCGATGTCATTGCCTCTGGCCCCTTTATCTGTAAAGCGCCACAGGAGCATGATACCCTGGTATGGTCTTCGTCGTGTATCCGCTGTCCGCGCTAATCCGAGTGTCCTGTGTAGGTGGTAAACGATGTTCCCAATGTAGGTTCCCCTTTTGTTGGTTGCGTTATCGCGCATGTTCATTGGTCATAGTAGCATCCTGTTGGGATGAGTCATTTCGTACGCGGATGGCCATCTTATTGTTAGGATGTGTGTCCATTTACCTTTCTTCTCGCTCCCGCTTGCTGACACCGCTCTAGATCCTTTGTTCAATCGGCCACCCAGCCCGCTTGGAGAGATTATTCGAGACACGGAAGTGTGGACACGAACGTGCCTAGACTGTATATACCCTTTTTGCATGAACCAGTCCGAGACTGGCGTCATTGTTTCCATACGTCGTTGTACCAATCGTGACCGTACGTATTTTTGCTTTGCCCCTGGTCCATGACTCGACGGTTCAGTAACGTAATGAGACAGCAGGGAACAATACGTTGAATTGGGTTAGGGGGCATATCGGTTCACGTCCCAACACAATCAGCTCTGCCTATTTGAAGTCGACGACGATCGCGAGCACATCCCTATCCACGGGCTCTCCCGCCGTGTTCCGTTCCAGCACGCCCCCTTTTGTATACCAAATCTTCCCTCTCATCCCGTCCAAAGAATACTCGTAATGCTGTGACGGATCCAGGTCTTTCCACGGTGGGGACGGATCACCGACGACGGCAACGCACCGTTCCCCCGTAGCATCCACGGTGAATTTGTGAATCATCCCATCAGGGGCGTCGGATCCGCCTTGCTCCATGTGTCGTCCGACCATGCAGAAGCCTCTGACGAATCCGTCGTTGGAGACGTCGACCAGATTACCCTTCCACAGCCCCTGAACGGAAAGGATGTCGTGCGATGCGATGGTGATTGGAAGCACGTCTTCGGTACTACGCACGATCGCGTTCAAGTTGCTGTTTTGCGTCTCGTGGTCTGCGGCGCTGGCGCTGACGGGGGTATGAGATGCAGGCAGGGTATAGTCGGTGCATACGAGTCGGACGCGCATGTCGGGGGAAGGATAAAAGGGTGCATAGGTGTGCATGAACCGGAGCGTCGTCGACTGCGTGATGGGGTCGACGGTCGCGTCGCGGATGAGAGCGAGCCACATCGATCCCATGTCACGCGTCACCATCTCATGGGTGAGACGGAGCTCGCGGACGACAGGTCGGCCGTCGTCCGAAACCGAGTCGGGATTCGAAGCGGGACTGGCGTCGACGTCTGGGAGGGCGAACGTCTGGACGACCTCGACTTCGCCGATACGACCATGGATGAGGGAGGCACGGGAGAGCACGAAGAGATGGGTCCGCGTAAAGTAGACCTCGACGAGATGAGGCAACCACGCCCCGCGATAGTTCAAGAGGATATCCTGACGTGAAAACGAACAAATGAATAGTAATAAGTCTCTGCTCGCCGATGCGTATGGCACGGATCTACCAGTCGTGTTCGAAAGCGAGGAAATTTGTAGAATCGACGGTGTCGTGGGTCGAATACCAACGAGTGTTTGGGTTTGTTCGCCGAGCAGAGGGAGATGTATGCGTAGGACGCGATGTCGCTGTCGACTCGGATACGTGGTGTGAACGCCTCTCTTGGCAAACTCCAGGTCGGCACATCGAATGTTTCCGGACCGGACAAGTACCCCGTATCGTCGTCCACCACAAACTCGAGGAGCTTCCTATGAAACATCATCATGAACACCGGGGACGAGCGAGAAGGAACGGCGTGTCACACATACACCGGATCCGCAAGACGCCCCTCCCCGAGATGCAGAGCGACATAAATGAAATGACCCTGTGGATTCATCACCGACGTCGACCCCCAATACGCAAACGACACGTCATCCCACAGCACCCGTTCCGAGCCCGTCTCGACATCGCGCGAGCAGAGTTGCTTCATATCCTTGCTCACGATCAACCATCTCCCACGGACCCACTGAAACCGATCGTCTTCTATCGATCGCGGACCGGTGTAGATCTTTCTCGAGACGAGCGTGAGTGGTCCGGTGGTCCAAGCATCTGCGAGGCGCGCCGAGTGGACGAGGGTGCGTTGGAGGAAGTGGGTAGATTGCCAGGGGAAGGGACCGGGTGGGAGAGGGAGACGAGCGGTGGCGTAGACGGTTCGCCAGAAAGCAGACTCGTGGATGATCGCACGGAACAGTGTCGATACCTGGACGAGACATCGTCGAATGAGAAAGCGGGGCTCGGGGTAACCGCACACATATGGGGAGAGAGATCGAACGTACGGCTCGTAGACGGATCAGATCTTGAGGGTCTACAAGGCAGAGGATATGGTATATCGTCTCTACCGGAAGGGCGATGCAGCCCTGGGATGAGGTGATGGCTTGGACGTCGATGAGCTGAGGGTGAGGTCCAAGCTGCACAGGGTCAACGTTATTGCGCGCCATCGGGTCTCGTGCAGGAGAAAGAAGAAAACAGCTCGGCCGGCGTAACGTGGCAGTTATCTGCCTCGAAACGGAAACTCGGTGGAGAGTAGGAAAATAGAAAATACCATTCCTGCCACGTCTCGCACTGACTACGTTGATAGCAAGACTTGGTCACAAGTAGGTTCGCACCAGACGCGCAGACTCAGCCCACGTCCAGATAAAAAACAAGGCCAACGAGATAAAGGTTTCGCATTTAACAAGGTGTGTGTGTGCTGCGGTTGTCTATACAGTAACAGTGTGCGCAAACGAAGAGCCCCATAGTGCTACAACCATCAAGGTCTCACAAACAAGCGGCAACTTCCTGATGAATTGCCCTCTGATTCCCTGATACACGAAGTCCGGTCACCAGCCCCGTAGGTATTCCACGACCGGAAGTGGAAAAAGAATAAATAATGATAATGTCCGTCTTGCGACAAAAAAGTGGGATCCTTTAGAACGACGAGGAGTTATATAACAGCCAGATTGTTGGCTGGAAAATGAATGCTGGTACATTTGCAAGCGAGAGTGATGATGAGACAAAGCGTGACGAAGACGACAGCCGACAAGGGAGGGGAATGGAGAACGATGAGGAGATAGTTCTGCTAGAGAGGCATTACTCAGTTTACGAGCTTTGAACAATCAGGGAAGGATGCTGACAATGTAGCAGTTCATGCAATGATACAATAGGTTTGACCTGCGTTCCAATTGTCGAACTCATCAACTGGTATTTGCGGTGCGTCCGAGGCTGATTCAGTGGAGGGATTGGACGAGATGAAGGCGAGGGCAGCAGCAAAGGCGTCGAAGGCGTCCATTGTTATGTATGATGATGAGAAGGAGGTATTGCAGAGAAATCGCAAGAGCTCTTGAGAGGCGAAGACGACTGGTGTGCTTGGTAGTGAAGGTAGGACGCCCCATCACGCCCATTATATATGCACCCTAGGACCTCGGTGACGGTCAGAAAAGACAATTGAGAGAGAACCATGTTACAGTAACAATTACACACGTTGTTGCGTCAGGGCGGACATAATACCGAGGACGGAGCCCCTTAGGTGGCATTACTTATTGTGTCTTTGCCGAGATCCTGGCTTCTTGCCGTCCCGTCGAGACTCGAAGACCCACGCGATTTGCACTATGCGTCCCCATTTGCGAGAACAAAAAGAGGCCGTTGCGAGGCGAGGCACGGGTGCAGGCCAAATAAACCCCAGGACCACCCGCATTTCCTAGGATGTGCCAATCTGCCAGGGAAAGCAAACGCCAGCCGATGCGACACGCACCGTACAAGACGAGTGAGATAGGAACGTGCGAGGGGAATCGCAAGTACCAGAGAGCTGTTTCGGCCGTGTTCCCGATTGGTTTTTTTGTCTCTTTGTCTTGTCCATGTCGGGTATCGATGAGAACGAGATTCTAATTGTCTCGGGCACAAGTCGGACCGCACAGCCACATCCTCGCCTGAACACTACACCTGCCATTTCCAGAGCTTTCCAGTCCTCCCAGAGTCGTCTAATAGTACTCGCCTCCATTCTAGTAGCACAAATCATGATTGCTTGGGATACATTTGGCCACTGCTCCGACCTCGACCGAGTTCCGTCTCCACCGCTTTGCGCCTGCACAGCTCCAATTTGATACGGGTGCTTTGGTGAACCTGTCTCACATCTTCACAACGTATCATTCCAGGGGTAAGCCAGAGACAATGGGCGGTAAAACTACGAGCCCTGCCAGGCATTTGGCCCTTACTTGAACGCAGGATATGCAGATGGGACGTTCAATTTAGAAATGAAAGTTGCAGCTCATCTCCTGTATGGGTTGAGTTCGATGACGAGCACAGAGGTGAGCCGATGACTCCAGCTCTTTGCAAGTGAACCCATCAGATCATTCATGCCATCCCGGTCGGGCTCAGCTTTTCGAGCCCTTCTCGCCCACGTCGGCGCACGCAGGATATGGGGGGAACAGTCCCCCATTCATACGACGGCGATGAAGCAACCGCTTTTTACTAGATATCACATATGCTAGTCCATAGAGCGGAGGTGAGAAGTGTTCCCTAGGGGAATATTCATACTACATAGGTATATGGTTCCTCGAAAAGCTATCAGCAGAGATGGTTGGTACAGAAACGTCAAAAGAAATCGAGTCATAGAGGTTCGTCAGCTACTAGACAAGCCGTGAGGGATTGGAGGAGGTGGTGCTTCGGTCTCGTGGACTGCGTTTGCCACGGCATGGGTATGGTAAGACGGCTGATCCACAGTGTGCACGGCCATTCCACTCTGTTCCCCCTCCGGGTATGGAGTCACCGCAAATTGCTCCATGGGCAGGGAAGGTCCCCCGTGTGTCCAACTGGCTTCAACGTACTTGGGTGGTCTGTCCAGATTGTCATACGCAGGAAGAGCGTCCTTTCCATCCAGATTTGCCCCAGTAGGATCGAGCCGGCGACCAAGTGCATCGGTATCCGTGGCACGTACCCTACGGTCTGGATGGTACGCAGATGGAAGAGGAGCTAGCTGTAGGCCATGGTACATTGCGCCATGGTTGGAGTCATGTGGGGGATGTGAACCGTAGCCAGGTTGAGAATTGCCGCCCATGTGGAAGAAGTTAGAAAGCGCCTGATTGCGCCATCGCAAAACGACGACTCTTGAGACACCATGACGTCAGATCTGTGAGAGAGTGTCGTCGCACGGGACATACCTGAGAATTACAAGAGCGACCACAATCGCGACCGCGGCGATAAAGTAGGAATTTTGAAGCAGAGACTGTGATATGATCAGTCAACGGAACCGGTTAAGTCGCGAGCCAAGCCATGTCTAACCTGAGAATCCGTCGACCTTGGGACAACAGTGTGGATGACGGTCATGGTAAGGAACTGAGTCCCGTGCATCGTCCTATTGCTGGCCGAGATATAAATGACACCACGTTGGGAGGGTCGGGATCCGGATCGCATCCGGGGTTGCATAGCCACCTATTGCCACAAAAAGAAAACAAGGACAAATAAGATATGAAAGTAATGACTATTGCACTTTTGACGTTGGTTATGGATGATGACCTCCTCGTCGCCGTTGCCGACAGCGAGCAGGGTCAGTCCGGGCACATCAGCCATGGCTGGCTCGAGACTCTTTCCAAAGTCCTCAACAGCCTCAAGTATTTTATCTCCAACTTTCCCGGGTCAGATCAGTTCAGGGGACCCTGTCCGGGCGTCAGTTGCACATCTCCTAGTCCGCGCTTATACCCTCCCTTGTTCCACCGCTGCACAGGCTTTCTCTCAGCTCGTACAGCCCCCCGCGCGATTCCAGCTGGCTCTTGACGCGTTGTTGCCCCTTCTCAATTCTTCTGTCGAAGTTAGTACACATCATTTGCCCCAATTGACCATCTCTCGTATTCATTACGTCGCCTTCTCCCGTGGCTTCAGCTCGCTCAACGCATTCTCGTTTCATTCATCTTGTATTCAATGTACGCTCCTTATCCGATTTCTCTCAACCCGTTCAAGTCTGCTCTGTACGCTACCTTCCTAAAGGAGAGAGGTTATGCCATCAGAATCGCCGCCGAAGGTGGTTTCAGCGACAATGAACAGCTAGTATGGGTCCTCTGGAAAATTCTCAAAGGGGATGGCAATGATGTGCATTTTTTCTCCCTCGTCGTCAGTCACGCCACTGACCGTTTCTGTAGATTGGTCCCTATTCTCCCAGCACACTGACAAGGTCTCCACTTCTCCCTGAGCTTAGAGCTTCAAATCTGCTTTTGGACGAAGAGAACTTTACGGACACGAGCACGCCCGAGCCGTAAGTAGAAATCTTGGCTCTCTCGGTAGCGATCTTTCTATATCTGTTTTACAGGGGTATCACCGCCATCAACCCCCAACAGGGGGAAGGTGAAAGACCTGTCCAGGCTTCTAAACCCCAGCTTGCCTCTCCGGTGCAGATTGTTGAGGTGAAAGTGACCCCTGAAGAAGACGAACAGAAGGAGCGAATTACTCAGGGTATGAAGCTGCTCCTAGCAGCTCGCGACCGAGTACTCACCCTTACGGAACAACGGGTACGTGCTTCTCGAGAGCGTTCCGGACATCATTCTCACCTCATACATGCAACAGATCCTGACCCCAATGATACCCAACCTAACGTCGCCTCCTATCATAACGTCGATGGACCTGCCATCCATTGTCGCTAATAATCCTAATCTAGCCTATCAGCTTTTTTTGGCGCTCTTGACCGCCGCTAACCCTCAGTCACAAGGACCTTACCTCTATCTAGATGTCCTGATGAAGCTTCCTCCGACGTTGCCTTCTTTTGATCTTCTTGTCCGCTTGCTCCGGGATACGTCCATCGTCATTGACCCCGCTACAGGGGGTAAAACAACCGTTGCTGATATCGTCCGTGTCGAGGCTCTCGGACGGTTCATTCATGAAAGCATCAAATGGCTCGACAACGCCGAGAAGGAAGAACGAGAAGGGCTCATCAGCGACGATCGCTTTGCAAAAGGTGTCCAAAACGTGGGTAGCCATGATTACGTCGACTTCTTGACTGCGCTTACGGTGTGTCGTGTGTCTAGCTCTGTCGCTTCTACGCCTCCTTGTTGAGGGTTTCGATCGTGGACATGGCTTCGGACATGGACACTGCAGAGATGGCGCATTTTACGCTGCGTCACTCGCGGTTTGAGGAAGCGAACGCGCTTTACCGGCTTTTGGCTGCCGGACGGTTTTGAGGACTCACACGGGGTCGCGTTGTACGCTCGACATGCTCTTTTATGCTCTCCGTCACCATGACTATGACCATCATGCCGCCACCACTGTCGTCGTCATCATCACCATCACTGTCATCCACTCGTCAACAGCTTTTTTCTCCATATGGCTTTGCGGCTCTTTTTGACTTATGCAGAAACTCACGATCAATACATGACATTGTTTCCTCCAGCACACGCTTGATGTCCATTAACGCAATGCATCCCTGTCTCGTCTCTCTTCCCGCATCCGTTGGCATCGCCCGTACTCACCGTTATGTTATGGCCTCACCTTTATGAATCGTATCGCATATCGTGCCCATGTCTTTTTCTTTTCTTTTTCTCTTTTGCATGTCATGTTCATGTTCATGTCGCGTTTCGTCGTTTTCCTAGTTATCGTTATCATGATGTCGTCTTTCTTTACATGTCGTCTTTCGTATACTTGTTTTTTTGTTTTCGTCTTCTTCTCGTATGCGGTGGACTCGTCCTCGGAAAGCCACCGTATCATCGATTACGAACACGCCCAATGGCATATGATATGTATGCACGTTGTGGTCGCGAGCAAACACGCACAAGACGAACGAAAACAAAGATCAGTATATGCCTGAAGCTCAAAAACCCAAGTAATATGGGAAAGAAGGAGAAATTTGGAATCCATGATTACAACAGACACCGCGTACGTTGGTAACTCGACATGTGCATCAAAAAAAGTCCTTGGGCGCACAGAAAGAAGAGAAGAAGAAAGCAAACACACGGAGACACACACACACACACACACATGCCTAAACACATCCTTGATCATGCACATGAACGGATGCAAGGTTGGGGGGGTAAACAGTAGCGCGTGAAATTCGGTCGCGGTAACGGTTCGGTTTGGGTCTGGGTAAAATACAAGAGGGCAAGGTATGAACGTAGTCGGGTGGGAGCGGACCAGACCAGAGACGGATGAGCGTGGTCAAGCTCCGAGGCCAAGGAACCACGGTGCGCTCTTGCAATGCGCATCTGGGGCGGACATTACGCAGAATCACCGAGTCATCCGGTACGGGAGAAAAAACAGGGCAAGAGATGAGAAAGGAGGCGAGAGGGAGGTGGATCAAGTATATATATGCAAGAAAAGAAAAAAGAGAATGGGATGGGAGGAAAGAAAGCCAAGTTCAAACAGCCAATGCAAACGTGCTCATGATGACGTGCCCTGTTGTTTCTTCCTGAACCGCAGTAACGGCGCCAACCCAGACGGCGCACACGCCTTCTTCAAAAACTCGTGCTGCGTGATGCATGTGTAGGTCAGAGAGAGAGAGGCAATGTGTGACGGGACGACTGACCTGCAGCAACTCACTCGAGTTGGCTCGACTTCGAACGTCGACGCAGAGACACACGCTCAAGAAACTCTTGAGCTCCTTACTCAGCGCCTCTGGTTTCTTCAATGTCGGCGTGCCGTGGGTCGCGATCAAGTACAACGCCTTGAGCGGTTCTTCGTCCAGATACGGCGGCTCACTTTCAATCATCTCGATCGCCATGATGCCGAGCGACCAAATATCGACTTTGGCACCGTATTCCTTCTGCTTGACGACTTCGGGCGCCATCCAATAGGGTGTACCCACCATGGTTGCTCGCTTCGACTTTTGATCGGTGAGTTTGGCGCAAAAACCGAAATCAGCTGAGAGGCGATCAGAGAGGGGTGAAGACCAAGTGGGTCAACGACACATACTGATCTTGACGCGGCCCTCCGCGTCCAAGAGAACATTATCGGACTTGATGTCACGGTGGATGATGGATTGGCTATGCAGGTGGCATAACCCTTTGCACGTCTAGAGGCAGCGATGAGAACCGATCTAAAGACCACCAGAAACGCTTACTTCTGAACATATACTTGAAATCTGGTCCTCCTCTAGCGTGTTGTTTTCTATGATGTCGGTGAGTGCTCCTCCCTCCATGTACTCCATGACCACCCAAAGTTCGTTATTTTTGACAAGATACGATTCCAGGAAGTTGACGATGTTGGGATGCTGAGATTCTTTCATGACGAGAATCTCATTCACGATGAGTTCTTTTCTCGGTTGGTGGGAGAGATCCATCTCTTTGACAGCTACTTTTCTGCCGGTGGCTAGAGTCTTTGCGACATAGACGTGCCCAGATGCTCTGTGTCACGAGCATGAGCAAATTCAGCTGGTAGCCATAGATTGCAGACTCACCCTTGGCCAACCTTCCTAATCTTGCTGTATAGCGCCTTCGGGTCTTCTTCGGACACGACCGAGCGAAGCTTCTCCATGATCTGAGCCTCCGTCATAGTGCTGATGCGTTTTTCCTTGTCCTTTGGCTTCTCGAGCTTCTTTGCCGCCTCAGCAACTCCGGGATCATCGCCCTCGGGAGCAGTGACGGTGACGTCAGGAGTAGGTGCTTCCTTCTTCTTCGCCGGTTGTAATGGCTTCACAGGGAGTGGTCCAACAGTCGCACCAACAGCGCCAGGAACAGCCCGCATCGCCGGAAGCGCGGTCGCCGAGGTCGACCCAGGCAGGACGCCAGTAGAACGCTCGGCCTCTTCCCTGGCTTGTTGCCTCTCCCGTTCCCGTTCTCGTTCCCGTTCTCGCTCCCGTTCCTTCTCTCTCTCACGTTCGCGTTCTTCTCTCCGCCGTTGTTCTCTCTGTTCGCGCTCCTTGTCTCTAAGCGTGTCCGCGGAGGGCTGTCTGTCCAAAGAAGGCTTTGAGGTGCCCTCGGGCCCACCACGAGCGTGCGCTCTCGCACGTAGATCAGCCGTCGACGGTGTATGATCAGGAACAGGCTGCTTAGGAGCAGCAGGCGCCGGACGCGTCGCTGTCAACAACGGACGAGGCGGTGGAGGTCGACTAGGCTGAAGCGACGTCGATGCCTGCAACATAGCTGGAATCGGTGGACGCGCTCCCGTCCCCTGACCGGCAGAGGAAATGGTGTGTGCGTGTTGGGTATGCGAGCTGTTGACCAGTTCCGCGGCACGCGCGGCAGCGAGCGCGGTGGGTGAAAGACCGTTTTGTGGGGAAGTGCTCAAAGAGGTTTCGGCGGGCGCGCTTTCCTGGCGTTTTGGCCCTGGAGGTCGGACGTCGAGGGGAGAGGGTATTTTTCCAAGGGCTGTACCGCCAAGACCTGTCCCGGCGTTGAACCGTGGGGGCGGGGTCCCGTCGACTGAGAATGGAGCGAAAGACGTGCCGGCCGAGTTGCCCGAGACAGACCGTGTGATGGAAGGCATTCCCATGCCCATCTCTTCGAGTTCGCGCTTCTGGTGATCGGTATAGAACTCGAGCACGTCGAGCACAGCCTGTGGGTCCTTTGCATAATCCTCCCGGGTAATGGCTGATTTCGTGAGCAACTTGCTCCATTGTTCGGGCATGCCCTGGACACCAGAGGACAGGGGATACAATCAGATGTCGAGTTCAACATCCAAGAGAGCAGATGATTAAAAACGTACGGTGAAGGCGCCAGAAATGGGATCAAACCCGACGTGCACCTTGTGCACGAAATTCGTTGGGTTGCTGACGCCCATCAAGGGACTCCGGGAGTAGATGTCATCCTGCCAACCGTAGAGTTCCTCGTCATTTTTGAGGGCAAGGTGGTATCGCTTGTCCTTGGTCTCCAGTAGTAGACAATAAGGCTTCAGATCTACACGTTCGATATTGGTTATATCATGCAACATGATCACGCTTTGTACTGGGGCAGACTATGTAGTACAGCATCAGTCAACGGACGAGCGCGGGGAGCTGATTGTGCGCCGATCCTACGTACCTCGGTCTTATGTATAGTCAACGTCTCTCCCTTCAAGACCAGCCATTTCCTCAGGAACATGAAACTGGCAAACCCTTCCTCCTTTAAGCTGACCATGCCATTCCGAACCACCTGAGCGCCCATCGATGTGTCTGAGTATCGAATTGGGGATCCGCCTATACCGGTGTAGTCCGAAGCGTACGATGAGCCGGATGAGAATGATGCGTTGTAGCCCGATGTTTGGAGTGCGTTACTATACGGTGATGGAGATGGAGAATCTGCTGTTCGCCGCAGAGGTGCTTGTGGTGCAGGTCTAGAAGGAGTCCAGTTAACGCCGGCAACGTTGAAGGCCATCGTCCATTCAGAAATTAAAGCACGAGGCTGGGGGCGTGGGGTCCTGTCAGCGGGTAGTTGAAGACGATGAGACCTCGTAGCAACTCGATGTTATAAAGCGACTACTCGCTATGAAGGACGACGAGCGCGCAGAAAGAAACTAGTACAGCAAAACAGATTAGGGACGATATGAAACAGGTTTGGCCTCGGAGTGGAGAGTAGCCAAGATACGGTCGTGGCTCAGCTCGGATGTACCCGTCCACCAAAACATATCACCACGGTAACAGAGATCGACGAATCCGACAAAAAAAAAAAGAGACGTATGTACTTGGGCTAAACATTCGAGACCGAGCAGATGTGAGCCATCTACATTTCACGACACGAGCTGTCTTCCGTTCCGAGCTTCCGTCGACGCCGGGCAACACGCCCGTGGGTGAACCAGCACACTCCCCGGGGAATTCGCAGGGCCAATCGGTGTGCCGAACTGAAACAGTGCGTGGTAACGCTACCGTTGCCGACATTCATCGGTTCTTTGTCGCCCTGAGGTTGATTTCAAAGGTGAGTCGTGAGTCGAATAAACATCAAGAAGACACTTGCTTGTAAGTGAATCGTTTCTTTGTGTGGGCAAATTCACCGAGTTTGTGGCCAATCATGTCTTGAGTGACCGTCACCGGGACGTAGTTTTTGCCATTGTGTACCAAAAACCGGACGCTGTCAACGTTCGCGGGTCAAGTGAAAAGGGACACTCCGGACCTACCCACTCACCCGACAAAGTTTGGTAGGACAGTACAAGCGCGGGCATTTGTTCGTATGGGGACATTGTCCTCCAACGCTTGCTTCAGATTTGAAAAGGCCACAAAGTATGGACCTATTGTATGTCTTAGAGTTGACCACTGACCAGTAACAAAAACTGACCTTTCCAAGCTGACCTGCCGGACCGCAGGATGAGTGATGGCTGCATCGTACAATCCCAGGAAATTGCAGAGACGGTGCAAATACCTTGCGCAAACAAACAAACATACGCGACATTTTTTATTTGCCGAAATACTTAGCTTAGCTTAGCTAACCTTTTGTATATCAACGACGTCCCAAATATTTATTTGCTCGATATCATGCAGGTTATCACCGAGAGATTGTCCCCCGACAGTAAATACATATTTCTCGGTGATTGAACCAGACTACATGAAATGTAAATCGATCGGATTGCCATTGTCGGATTACAGGCATGTACGTAGCAGATTAGTAGGAGTGGTAGGGGGAGGAGAGAAACAAATAAAACCCTCTGACAAGTTGTCCATGATCTACGAGGTGGAGAAGCAGAGCGAGTGGCCGCATGAATGTCATCCTGTCAACAGAGTCGTATCATGATATGATCAACAAGCGCTCCACATCAAAGAATCCTGCCCATAAGAGCGCAAAGTCCGCACTGACGCCGACTTCTCACAGTAGGACCGACAAACATCAAAAGCACGCATCTCACGGGTGAAGACAACAATCATCAAGTCTTGAGAGGGATTTGATGAAGCTGGTCCAAGACGCCAGAAATAACATTCAGCGTGAATCACTTCAAACCTGATGTAACATTACATTGGTGCGCGACCGCCTCAGAGAACAGATCGCTCGACAGAATCCTCGAACCGAACGATGATGAGTAACGAGGGGGTCAGGCAAACGCACCCGCGGGCCACGAGCTCATAACTGAGGGTAAAACGTAAGTATAAACTAATTAGTTGATATCAACGTCGAACTTGAGGTTATTGGGCCTTTGTCGACGGATAGTCCTCTTGCTTTGAGTGCTGAAAAGGAGAACGATATGGGGTTGACCCGCAAAAGCATACTATCAATTGGCTACGGAAAAGGGGAAACATCCCGAATGGTCCCTCATCTGTATGGAAATAAGATTCATCCATTGGAGATGTCGACACGACGACAATCGAGACCCACGACCCATATCTGGATGGTGCGGCGCTCCCAGTTTTCCAGTTCGCCCGGAGATGCCTCAATTGCTGCTTCTCAAGGTATAGTCTGGGGACGCACTTTGGGGGTCGTTGCTTTATTGAGTTGCCCGTGGAATCTATTCGGTTTGATGCGTGCCACCCTGTCGGGTAAGTGAGTAAATACGTACGAGCCACCCTGGTCTCTGCCTCGCAAGATCGACCAATCCCAGAGATGCATACAGCGTTTGGGCTTGCATGAGGCGGTTTGGGGGATGGTTTATCGAACGCCACGACCCCACACGAAACGGCGAAGACGAGGCATGCCACGGGAGTCGGGTATGGACGAGTTATCAGATGGCGCGGCGTCGGACAGAGCCGTTCCGCTCGATTCCGGAGGGGGTAGAATACGAACGTGCCAAGGTGTCTAATCAGGACGCGATTGCTTGCCAGTTTGAGCATCGTCGACCAGTTTTAATTGTGTACGCGGTAGAAAACGATCTCCGCTTGGGTGATGCATAAAAAGTCACAGCTTCGCTCCCGATTTTCTCCTAGTCATGACGCTTTGATACTCGCTCTTCTCGACGATGAGCTCCCTACGCAACCACCGTGCCATCATCGCCTCCCTCTTCCTCCCCACCACCGCCGTCCTCGGCGAGTCCAACCCCCCCACCCCCAGCATCCATGCTCAGGATCCAGTC
>JBBPNY010000244.1:0-27685 GCA_038091165.1 Rubroboletus pulcherrimus
GGTTTCAGGAGAGGCGGGTGCAACCACAACGGCAGGGACAGCTCGAGACTGTTTGCGGGACGCTGATTTAGGCCGGCCACCGCGCTCAGCGGAACCGTTGACAGCTTTCTCTGATACGCCATTCGGTGTCGTGGTATTGGTGGTCGGCATGGGGAGCTTGTGCGAGACAGAGAGCACTTTGAGTGACGGAGATGGTGTGCTGTTGGCTGTATCCGAATGACTGCTGCCCTTTCGGCCTGAGTTACTTGGTGGATGGCCTCCACCCCGACCGCCCCTGACACCACCACCTCGGCTACCCCTTCCCCGGCTAATTCCACGGAAAGCTGACCCTGGTTCGCCCGCCCTCAGGATGGTCCAGTCTCTGTTACGAGGAGAGCCTTGGGCAGAGGGGTTTGGGCTACTTGGTGCAGTCCGGGAAGCTGACGTGGCCATCTATCCAATCGACCGTACAACTTATGTGTCGACTGTTCGACGTTGGGGGCTGGCTGTTGATATATACACGGCTCAGCATCGCATTAAAGTGAGGTGCATGAACTGGAGCGATACAGACTTTGAAACTTTTGGGACAAGAAGAATTCTTGAGACCTTCCGCTTCTGTTTTCGTTTTCCTGTACGACTCTGGTCGTGATGGTCAACAGAATGTGTTAGAATAGCTGTTAGACAATGACTTGACTGGGTTGGCTTCGAACCTGGCGAGCCAAACATGGCAAAGCAAGCCCTCGTCAGCGCGCCAAGCATCTCGCGCTCAACAACATCGCCGACACTCCAAAATGTCCAAAGCCTCCCAGCCAGAACTCAAAAAGGTCCGTCCGTCTGTAGTCATAGCCTTATATCACAGTTAAAACTCTTCTAGTTTATGGACAAGAAATTGTTTGTTCATCTGCAGGGTGGTCGTAAAGTCAGCGGTACTTTGCGTGGCTACGATCTGTTCCTCAACCTTGTGATCGACGACGCCCTCGAAGAGACTACTCCAGCCCAAAAGCATCCAATTGGCACAGTGGTAAGCTTGATCTCTCCCATCATCTGCTGTTTGGTCTAATTCCCCCATCATCTCAGGTGATTCGCGGTAACAGCGTAACTTCCATGGAGATCTTGGAGGCAGCTCGATAGGAAAATAGGAAGTGATACGCTGATCTAAAAACATACTCGTCAAGTATATGGTTTGTTCACCTAACCCGGGGAGCGTACAAGTTGTCACTAATGTTTCATGTGTCCACACGATCACATCAGGCGAGTTGTACCCTATGCCGTTCTATGGGTATTGCCAGTGATGTGTAACAAACCTTCTTCTGAAAAGTACATTCGAGCATTACCAATCGACGCTGTTGTTTGTGATTTTGCACATCTATTCGTCATACTATCTGGTACAACAAGTTGAACTTCGGCAGTCATCTTGGTTTGGCACTTCCACAGAACAATGAAATGAGTCCATGTTTCCCCCAGGAAAATCGGACCCACACCTTGGGATCCGGAGGATATTCAGCCTGCGCTCCGTGACCCGATCTTGTCGAATGAACTTGACCTTCCCAAGGTTGGCCGTACTCTCATCCGGGATGTGGCAAGGTAGGCTCTGCTGAAACTCATTGTATGAGTATTTACGTCAAAAAGTCTACGATGCAACCTTCATCGCCTCTCATCCGGGACTCGACGCGTTGGCCATTGATCTATTGTCAACAGCAGTTCAGGTTGCGCGCGAGTAAGGCTCAGAAGCCCGGATGGATCGATCATTTTATACTGACCCCCGTCAGTCACTTTGATAGACGTTCTTCAGGAGTTCCCGGCGCCGAAGTGTCATTCGAGGTGGCAGACTGCTTCAAATCTTCAGTCTCTGATGATCAGCGATTCACCCTGATCTATGACTACATGTATGCATCCCCATCCATGTCTCTGCAACTGCGTGGTGACCGGTTCGTTAGATTCTTCGTCGCGATACCGCCAGTTCTGGGGAATGGTTGGGGTAGGTATTTATTTCAATGTCTGCGTTGCTGAAGCCTAGCGGTCATCTCATTACACTCATCTGGCCACTCAACCTACCCGTGAACCATGGCGGCCCACCGTTCCTCGTCAAACCTGAACACTACGTTGACGTCCTCGGAGATGGTTGGGAGAAAGGTGCCGGAAAATGGAATCGCGGGGCACGCGGGTCGTCTCCAGAAAGCTGTAATGTTGTGGATGCGCACTTAAAAGCGCTGTAACAATCGAGTACCGGCGTTAAAAAAATAGATATATTCTTTGTACATCGATATCAAGCTTGTCAATTAGGATGCAATTTGGATCCATGTAAGCATGAACATTATGATTGACTTCCCGACGCAGCCACGTGCGAAAATTTCCAAACCACTTGGGTATAGGCTAACACAATACTTTCAGTCTTTGAAGGAGTTCGGAAGTGAACCCATGCACATAGTATGCAGAGACCCTTAACAAACCTCCGAACCACGACCAAGCCTCGACCGCCTTTGCTGCACCGGTGCCTACTCCACTTCACCGCGACTGCACCAGCGTCAAGTGTTGTGGAACCCAGACCTGTTGCCGAGTCGAGCATTGGTCGTGACGCTATTCGCGATCGCAAACTTTACTCTCTTAGGACTGCGTTATCCCAGGATAACGCCGACTCCTCGACCGTTTGGGCGAGATATGTCGACTTTGCGAGCGCGCCGGACTACAGCACTCTTCCTCTTGAAATTCACCAAAAGGTCCTTCGGAAATGCGTTCCTCACCCTTCCGTCCTTCGTCTGTTCACTGCCAGGCGTATGCAAGGTCCTGCACCCCCTCGCGCGCCGCACCCATATGAAGCCAGGTTGAAGGCCGTCATGCGCAACATTCGCTCCATGACGCAAAATCCCTTTTTAGATGACTACAACTACGTTCTTGAGCAGTTCGCTGCCGTTGGACATCTATATGGCTCTATGAAAGTATATGATGAGCTCAGACACGCCGTCAAGCTCCAACCCGACACCCGGACGTTTTGTCTCAACCTTCAATCCATTGCCCATCGACTCACCCTTCCCATGTACAAATCTCGGAGAGAAAGGATCCAGTCCGACTGCGCAGCCTTTTGCAAGACGCTGCTGAATGACATGAGCTCCCTCGATATACCCTTCACCTCTGTCGTTCTGGACCTCGCGATGCGTATCTCAAAGGAAACCGCGGATCAAGCTATCTTTTCACAGCTCCTGAAAGTAGTGTACGGAATTGACTCGGACTTCCCCGACCATCTGCCAATACAACGGGACCACAGCGCATCTGTTGAAGCCGGCATTCCCCAACTACCCAACTTTCAGCCTTTCTCTACTGCCGCACTCAACACAACCATTGAGATGATCGGGCGGTCTGGAAACGTTTCCAAACTCGTTCAGGCTTTCGAGGTGCTTACACAACCTCTGCCTCCACAAGCCAGTCGACATTATTCTCTAGAGTTTGACGATGAAGACGATTTCGGCGTCGTTAACCCCGCCTCCACTCAACCTCACCAGACTCCACATGCAAAGCCGAATTCGACCACTTACCATCTCCTGCTCAAACACTTGTCACGTGCCAATCACTCGACTTTGGCGCGACACTACCTCTTCCAAGCATTCCAGCTTGACCGGGTCGTGGACAGAACTGTGCGGACGCAGATCTATCACACTCCTTGCAAAACGCCAGCCCCTCAGTTCGCTATCAACAGGCACATGCTCTTGTCCGTCTTCGGAACGGCGAAGAGGAACAAAGATATGGAGTTGATTCGATTTGTGGGGTACATAGCTCGACAAACATATAGGAGGAAGAAGAACGACATAGCGTACTACAATGAGCTGCGGGAATTGCAGCGGCAGGGACGACAACCTCTAGCCCCAGACCATGATCCATCTCACTCAAACCTGTCAGTACTGCCCAGGGAGACGCTCGTCGATGTACCTCCATCGTCCTCCCATGTTGTTGATGCTACCGATTCCGCTTCCCTGGCACCCCCCGAACCATCTCCTGTCAAATATTTTGATATATCTGTCCATCTGGATGTCCTTCAAAAAGACTTTGAAGACATTGCCGACTTCTACACTCAAGAGTTCCTCCCAGCTCTCGCTCGTAAGACCCAGCGCGTCAAGGAACGACTCGGACGCCGAGTGTGGAATCAGAAAAACCTGTATCTGCGCACAAAAAGTGGTCGATCCGTCGTCTCACGTGAAGATTGGACGGAAATGGTGAACTTTCAGGCAGACAGGACGGCCGATGGTGAGAGTCTGTTCAGAAATAAAGGTTCGGTAAAAGGACAGTCAGGGCAATTGGCAGCTGCGAGAGGACTGGCCACCTCAGCTATCGGGAGTCGTGCGTTGGCACGGCCATTGGTTCCACTAATAGATTTCTGTGGGTTGACTTCTTTCCTTGTATACGATGGCCCTATCTCATGCACTCATTAGTTGATCCGTCATTTCATGGAAGTTAACTCGTGGTCCTCCGGGGATAGTCAGAGAATTGGATGTACACTATCATACGCGCATATCATATACCACGACAAGGCAGCTGGGGATGTTTCCAGTTGGGTTCGCTGCTTGGTCAACAGCAGTGGGCGCGAGCTTATCCGTATTCTCTACGACACACATGTCCGACATCCATCTCGTAGGGAGCATATCGACGAACTACACCAACTTCCTGTGTTCGGTAACTCGATCGTTGACAACTTTCTCCATAGCATTCAGCCACACGTTGATGTCTGACTGGAAAGACCCCTTGGATGAAAGTCTGTTTGGAGCAGAAGACGCGGGTGTGTTTGAGGCAATGACACCAGCACCGATGTAGCGCGCTAAAGTGAGGACGGGAAGACGCCGCAAGGCACGACCTGAGAGGCCGTGGTCCTATGGTCGTGCAGAGTTGGTTATCAGCATAGCGAAAAAAAAGTGCCATACCCTACACCTAGCGGCGAGCCCGAGGAGCGCCTTCCCAATCTTATCCTTTTGAGCATGGGATGGGTCAATGATCTCCCCAGATGAGCGGGTCTCCAAGTACCACCCATGTTTTTCCATATACAACACATCCTCTAGCGGAGGGACAGACTGCGAACTAATCAGCAATTCTCTTAGTGCATAGATGCACGGTTTTGACTAACCACTTCCTGTACGATGCCTCTGAGAACGAATTCGCAGAGTGAACTACGCAAAATCTCGTAAACAGCCTCGCGAGGGGGGGTATCAATGTATTGGATAATATCTGCCCTGTCAACGAAAGCAGAGTCTACTGGCTTGTAAGAGGTGGTACTGATCTGCGATGGGAAGGGATGTGCAAACCTATAGCTTTGGCAAGATTACTAGTTGACATCACCAAGACATTTTTTCTGTGTTTTAGTTTGTCGAGTTGAGTGAGGAGTGCGTTGACTACCTGGATTAAATTCGAATTAGGATGCGAAATCTCGGGCCTGATAGTCCACTAACTCGCAGACCATCAGATGGTTCAGTACCTGCCATGGCTCCCGCTCTGGCAGATGTCAGGGACTCGACTTCATCTAGTGAAGGTCGTGAATCTCGTGATACATGGTGTGAATGCATCATAGAAGCAACGGACCGATGAGGACAACGACGAAACAATCCTCGTCTTCGACCATTTCCATGATGCTATTGAAAAGTCGTTGGACGAGCTTTCCCGACTCCGAGAACCATCGAGAGAATAGCGAATGAGAGTTGATCTCCAAGAGACGTGCTTGCGTATAGCTGTCAGGTCAGAGCTTAACAAGCATACAACGAGATTTCAAAGGGACACACCGATGAGACAGTCGTATCGAAAGCTTCTGAGCTAGTGCTCGACAAAGAGAGGTTTTTCCCGTCCCAGGTGGTCCATGCAGAAGCACGACTCTATTCCACGAAACGAGGTTGACTGGATAGCAATCAGTGACGAGTCTCCGGCTACCATCACATACGTACAGTCGACGTTGGCATCACTGAGAACGAGGGTAGCATATATGTAGTCGAGAAGCTTTAGTTTTATGTTATCCGCGTATATCAGCCCCTCCCATAGCCCTTCCCAGGATCTGCAAGGTAATTCGCAGACACTTGCTGCGAGTGCGTCCTCACTGCCGTCTCCAGAGCCATTAGCGTACTCTTCTACGGTATCATTTGCAGATGGCTGGTAAGTGTGTATCTGAAGAGAAACTTCGTTCAAGGGGAGGGAACTTGACGGACAGGATGATTCGGAGACTGCGATGTGCTCGACGGAGGATGCCAGGGTTGGATCGACGTCCCAGCCACTGAGGACTGATGGGAGGGAGAGACGCTCAAAAGAGGTTGTGATATAGTCTCGCACGAGGTCTTGTATGATATCTATCCTTCTCCGTGCCTTTGAGGCAAGGCGAACTTCGACTGCAGACAAAGCCCACGGATGAATGTATTGGGTGTTCCACGGAGCAGGAAGATGGGACGTACCATGGACAGTCCATATCACTGGTTCGCTGGCTTGATATTGGTTTACTGCAGAGATAGGCAGATCCATGTAGGTTGGGTGAGCAGAAGGCTGTCAGGACGCGTTGTTGGCCAAACAACGCGTCCACACGCGAGATAGCGTCACGTGGTCGAAGATGCGCTCTCAGGCGGCGGCGTCGCCCATTTCAACCGTCTGTTGACATTGCACGATGGCGGACACATCACCTGCAGCGTCCTGCCCCACATCAACCACGCAAGAGCCCAGTCAGGAGGTGCTCGATCCATCCACCTTTGTGCCACCGAGTCCTCTCCCATACCCTCGCATCGTTATCGAGTTTTGCGATAGGGTATGTGTTGTTTGCTTGAAATCTCGCGTCTCTAATAAGGCCAAGTGCCTCCCCCCTTAGTGTCGCTGGTATGACTGCCCGCTTGCCTGACAAGACCACAATCTGAAATTCCGTCGACAGGCTGCATCGAGCGACCTGGGTATCGACTGAATTACTTCTGACATTCCCACCTCCGGCCCTCAAGGCGGTCTCGGTCATGCCGTTGAATTCTGATGATACTGCTGGTCGATTCCGTGTCTGGTTGGAGGGTGGTGATGACTCTCCCATCTTGATATGGGACCGCAAGGTCAACGGCGGCTTCCCAGAGCTCAAAGTACTGGTGAGCGGGACGGTGACGACTATGATGTCGTGTTCACGCTTGCACAGAAGCAGCGCATCCGAGACTCCATCCAACCTGGCAAGTCGCTGGGACACTCTGACAGAAAGTCGTGAATGAGGAGTGATATCTCATTACTCGGAGTATATAGATATTTAGTTTCGAACTTGTAGTGTTGGTTTGCCCAGAAGCTCCTCGTTCTCCGCCACATGATAGCCCCGTGTCCGAAGTATAGCACCAAGTCTTTCCTTGAGCTCAGGCTCGTCAAAGTCACTTCTTCGGCCCCAAACCCTATTCATTCTCTTTTCTCTAGACTATCATGAACAGCGACCGTCTCGACAAACTCGTAAACCAATGCAAAAGCAATGGTCCGCCCTCTCGTTTGTTGGTTCCGCATCCTCATTCACGCCCGCTCTAGATGTTGAACTCAAACTCGACGCTGTCACAAAACTCCAAGCTGAATTCGAAACTGGCGCAGAGGTGCACGACACTCTGAATGTACCTGTTTCTTCGCTGAGTTGACGCATGACTCGCTACTGCAGATCACGGACCCAGAACCCCTCATCGCCGTTCTCAAAGCCTGCCTTCGTATTGCAAACCAACACCTCACAACTGCAACTCTTTCGGCCATCCCTCCGCTTCTCCCTCTTATAATACATCGCCCTAATGGCACACCCAACGCCAGCGCGCGTCCATTTTCCTCTTCTTCCACCTCTTCATCAAGCGGGTCTACTTATGATGTCTTTGTCCTCCGACATGTCATGAGCTCATTCCTGCCATCCCCTGGCGTCTTTGAAAGACTTGGAGATGTGCGCGAGAAAGCTCGCGAGAGAGCGCGCGAAACCCTCGTCATCATCGGTGGATTCGCGTTTCGCTCCTCCCCGTCCACATCCAAACTTGGTAATGGCAAAGGTCCCGAGCCACCCATTGCAGTTTTTGAACGCTTTTTGAGAGACAGCGGGCTCTCCAGTAAAGTATGGAGGGTTCGAGAACAGGTGGGGGTTCGGTCCATGCAATTACAAGGGCTAACTAGTGTCTTCCTGCTAGTCAATTTTGGTGCTGGTAAATATCCGTCGGGCTCATCACACGTTTCCCATCCGACCATACCTTTCGCTTTTGGTGGACGCGTTGGAAGACACCGATGGCAACGTTCGCGCATGTGCGACTCCTTCGATCATCGAGCTTTTCACGGGTCCCGGTGTCACTGATGCCGCGCGTGCTGACTTAAAGAAGGAGGTGACGAAGAAGGGTGTCAGGAAGGCGATTGTTGATAACGTCCTAAGCAAGCTCATGAGCAGCAGTCGGAGCACAGGAGCGAGCACTCCGTTGAGTGAAGGGTCAGAGAACGGAGATGCTGGCGCGAAAAGAGAGTACATTCCCCCTAGTCTGATGTTGCAAAATCGACGCCCCACCGTTGGAGCTCCCTCAACTGGACCGCCGGCCGCTACGCCAATAGTTCGTGCAGTCAGTCACGGACAGGTCAAAGAACCGTCAAGACCAGCGAGCAGGGCAGCAATGGTAGTTACGCCTCCTTTATCACAGCCTTCAAGCGAGACTGCTAGCACAGTCGAACCTGCCTTTGTAAGCCGCATAGATCATAAATCATCACTTCATATTGACCTAGGCTGTAGATTGCGTCAGCTCGAGACCTAGAGAATGAATTTGCAGCCACGATGAAAGCGTTCGAGGTACGTGTACTGGTGGAACTTGTACTGCCACTCTGAGCGCGTATCGTTAACCAGGGAAAGGAGACTGAGCATAACTGGGCCGC
The DNA here is from genome assembly GCA_038091165.1 of Rubroboletus pulcherrimus. Taxonomy (NCBI): domain Eukaryota; kingdom Fungi; phylum Basidiomycota; class Agaricomycetes; order Boletales; family Boletaceae; genus Rubroboletus; species Rubroboletus pulcherrimus. The sequence goes on from JBBPNY010000244.1 coordinate 8,824, forward strand.
ACGAGAAAGAGGCATACAACGCGTGCGAGGAATGCTCAGTGGAGATATCCATACAAGATACCCTGACATCTTCTTCCAGTGTCTCAAGGATGGATTTATCCAGGCTTCATTGAAAACTGTGAGTTCTAGTCTTACGAGGCTGCCCCTTTCCTCACTATCTCTTTCTCAGCTTGCAAGCCTAAGAACGACGGTTTCTGCAAATACCTGCTTCATGTATGTGGAGCTGGCTACGGCTCTTGGCACCGGCATCGACCCGTTTTGTGAAACAATCTTCACAAACTTACTCCGCATGGCAGGATTCACAAAGAGGATTATAGCACAGCAATCGCAGCAAACTCTGTCTCATGTCATTCAGCATGCCTCAGCTCATCCTCGCACTCTCTTACCCCTATTGTGGAACACTTTACAAGAGAAGATTGTACAGTCTCGGACATATGGGGTCGGTCACATCAAGGCGTATATCGAAATACACGGTCACAGGTCAAAGTCATACATCGAATCTGCTGGCGGATTGGAATTATTGGAGAAGTCCGTAAAGAAGGCACTCGGTGACCCTAATCCTGCTGTTCGGGAGAGCGCACGTGGGACGTTCTGGGTTTTCGATAGTGTATGGCACGACAGGGCAACTCTGATAATCGAGGCTTTGGATCCAACCGCACGAAAGCAGTTGGAAAAGGTGTGCCCGGATCCGAATGTTATGACCGATCTTCCACCCACCACTCCGAGCTTGAAAAAGAGCAGCATTGCAGCGGCAATCGCAGCCAGTCGTGCAAAGGCAAAAGCGATTGCGAACGCACCTCCGACTCTTAGACATCAGGCCACATCGACGTCACGCACCGCAGGAGCAGCTTCACCACCTTCGAGGGGTACCAGCTCTCCTAGTAGTCCGTCTGGAAAATCTGCTAATGGTAGGAGTTCTCCGACGCCTACACCCCGGTCCTCGCTGCCCCATCGTTCATCTTTGTCTCCCCCAACGCCGCCTAGGTCCCGGGTTCTTTCTAATAACGCAGCCATGTCGCGGTCTGTTAGCACTTCAGTGATCTCCACGTCTCATACCCGCACGCCCTCCGATTCAGTCTCCACGGCTGCTGTAGATGCTATGAGACGCCGAACTTCCTCACCTCTTGCTCCCGCTTTGCAATCCCCAGCTCGACCCTCAGTAGCCCGAAAGTCTCTACAAACAGTCCTCCCGTCGTCAAATAGCGATCCTTCTCACATTCGTTATGCCCTTCCTTTCCCCGCGGCCATCCCTGTTAGACAGTCCATCGTGATGCCCGACTTGGACGATCAAGATTCCTTCCTCTTGGCTACCACTATCCCGGTGCCAGATGACAGTGACTCCGACATGGACGAATCCGCGAACGTTATGTCCTTCTCAACACCATACAAATTGTATCCTCCCACTTCCAGCCATACTTCCCAACAACCATCGTTCTCGCCATCGTCCGGCCTTTCGACACCCAATACCGTATCAAATGCCCTTTCCGATTCTCCCGGGAAGCCTTCTGATCCGGTCCCCATCGAGGATGCGCTCCGTGCGCGTGCCGAGCAGGCACAAAGTGCCGCAGAGCGTCTCCTGGAATTGACGGACCCCGAGGGGGAAGATAATGTACACTCGGCGATCCCCGCCTCGCTGCTACTTGGGAGCAGCAGCGCCGCGACCCCAAAGCCACCCAAGGTGCCCGCTGTTCCAAAGATCAAGAAAAGTTCAGCGCCACCTGTGACGCCAGATAGTCGTAATGCTGCCATCTTTCGACAGGCGGCCTTGTTCAAAAACAGTCCGATGAACGGCAGGAAACCCTTCGAACCATTGATCAAACCCTTACAGGACCAGAGCCACGAAAACGGGTGGTGGCTGAAGCGGGCTTCTAGTGACTATCGATCCGTTTGCCTTCACTTCAATGTTCTGACTCCTTTCCACAGCAATTGAGCATGGAACACCACTGAAGGGGGTCGAACCTGCAGATCGCGTGCAAGAGCTTCATGAATTCGTGACGGCACTCGAGGATGGCATTGCTGACGTTCGCGTCCTACAGAAATTGGCGTTGCTTTGTTCGAGCAACGCTATCCCCGCTGATACTGCCTCTCCATTGAGCCCTCGCCTCGGGCTTCCCTCAAGCCAGTCACCGTTCATCCCGATCACGCGTACCCTTCCGCGTGTTGTTCCGGACATGTGGACTAAAGAAAGGAGTTTTGACCTGTTGTTCGATGGGTTGATGAAGTTCCTCGACCCGACCAAAGTGCGTTCGATTTCACCTCCACAATGAGGACGTTTCCGATGTTATAATCTGGTAGGATGCCGAACAACTGGAATACGCCTTGATTGTCGTGTGGGAAATCCTAGAGAACCAAGCCGCTTTCCTCGAAGGCAGAGAAGCAGAACTATTCTCTGCGCTGTTTAGAGTGCGGTATTGTAATGCAATTGACGTGGGTTTTCCCCTTCAACAATCCCTTTCGATCCCTGATATGGTATCAGGTTCTGGAAGCGACCAAGACTATCCGAGACGCACTATGTTTACGCATAGAGCCAGTGTATGGCTTGACGACGATGCATAGCAGTCTGCGCGGTTTTCTCGCTGAACCTGCATTGGATGTGGGCGTCAAGGCAGGATCACACGCGTTCGGCTTGATTGCACTCGGCAAGTTCATTCTGAGGCTACCTACTGAAGTGCTCGAAGAAGAACTACCTCGCCTGAAGCAAACATTGACTGCAGTCAGTCCCACCATTCCATACATTTGGTTCAAGGCAGTGTTGATCACCATCGTCGTCGTCTAGGCACTCAATGATACCACGACGCTCGTCATTCGCGAGGCGGCCTATGCTGCAATCATTGCCTCCCAGCTTGTGTTGCACGACGAAGCACATCTATTCGCGCTCCTGGATGGACTGGACGACAACAAGAAAAATCTGCTCACGTACTATTTCGAAAAGCACGGCGCTCATGAACTGGACTTTTCTTCGGGTTTTACGGACACCGTAGGAATGACGAGGCTCGAGTCTCAGATGGGAAGGCTCGACAAGATCATGAACACGCCCCAGAAAGGAAGGCAAAGCAGTGGATAGTACTCATGCATGTGTGGTATGCCCACTGTTGGAGATTTCCTTTCGATTTCATTCCGACCCAAAAGCCTCTCAAAAATGGGTTCTTGTCCAGCTTTTGCTGCACGTCACACTCGTTTTGTTTTCATATACATATTTCATTCACGAGTATCTACTTCGTAGTATACCTCACCGTCGTTTTTATCTAGCACTCGCATGCATGTCTATATTATTCCCTTTCGCAACCACTGGTTATCTGCGAAGAGCGACTCTCCATAGAAAATAGCCGATGCCAGAGAGCAGTCCCCCAACGTGTCCTGGGGTGTCGGTCTTTGTGCGCTATTCGTTCAACCAAAGTGAGTATCCCATCGACTACGTGGACCGTCACGACAGGAGACGTACCTGATCTGAAAAGCTGCGCCATCCGTCATAAATCAGGACACCCGGGAGAAACACCCAGGCCGGACAGGGGATGACAAAGAAGATCAGAAACGTGTTGCGGGGAAAGGCACACGAATATAAAGCGAGAGTTGCCATGATTGCGCCTGGAGAGGATGTGAACCTTGGGAATGAGAAAGAGGATGATGCCTTACCGCTTGCACCGAGTGAAGACACGTTTTCACGTCTATAGAAGTGATTCCACCCGAGACTGGCGAGACTGGCGGATATACCACCTGATGGCAATGAAGACGCGCAACGGGATCAGGAAGGATCAGCTCGAGACAACGTTGGATGAACAGACCTAAGAAATACAGCCCCAAGAAATGTCTGTTACCAAGGAGTTGCATGACAGATGGAGCCATGAAGTAAAATGTCAGGCCATTGAACAGGGCGTGTGTGGTATCCATGTGAGAGAAGCAAGATGTGAGGAGAGTCCATCTAACGAACGGAGTATTGGTGGCAACACAGTAGGCAAGAATTGAATTCACGTACATGCGACCCGAGGTGACATTGCGCATGTCGACGCGAAAGTTGTCGAGCATGAACCTCAACAGGGTACCGTCGCCAGTGGTGTGCTGTGTTGCCGTTGGTAAGTCTAGCACGGGGAGTGTGTGTGCGACGGACATAGGTCTGCATTGCAATCGCCCAAGTGAGGTAAACACCAGCGTTGACTGCGATGATAGCATAGAAGATGAGCTTGCTGTCTAGTGAGTCGAGCCAGTCAGGACGAGGTGGGCGACGCCATGAAGAGCTGGAACCGCGGAAACGGCCGATGTCACGATGTGTTGCATTGGAAGGAGGAGTGCGAACGAAGTGGAGGGAGAGCCTGGAGAGCAGGAAACGATGGCGAGGGAACAGAGTCGGGGCAAGTGTGCAGGTCGTCCTAAAGGACGGACGAAAGCAGAGGAGTTTCGAGGACATGATGGAGGGTCGCACTCAAGCGTGACATACAAGAAACAACAAAGGCGGGTTGACTCATGTCGCACCATCTGTTTCTGTTGTCGCCGTCGGACACGCCGATCTACAGTCTGACGCACTACTCTAACAAGCCTGCACAGACGACGAGCTATCCGCTGTCATCGAATCTACCGAGCTGGTCTACATCTGCATTTGCGGGTACGCTGACGGCACTGTCAGGTGCATCGAGCGCGACGCAATCACACCATGTGCAAGGGGGCGGGGCGCGGATGGGAGGAGGACAGGACCGACATGTGATCCAGATGATCGCGAACGCGAGTCTGGACGTGATTGAAGACGTGATGCGGAAGGAGAATGCGATGTAAGACGGAGGCGCTGTGATGGTTGCAAGTCTACTGAGGGCTGTGCGACAGGTATCTGAGATCGGTGGACAAGTTCAACGAGTGGACGGTGTCGGCATTCATCACGCCCGGGAGTGAGTCGGACAAGGGACGGCGGCGGAGAGCGCGCTGACTGGGTGTTTGACGCAGACACGAAATTTATATTACTACACGAGACGAGGAACGAGGAGGGGATCCGGAGTTTCTTCCACGAGGTGTGGGAGCTCTACGTGAAGGTGTGTTGGTCGTCGTCGTCGTGAGCGCGCACACTGACGAGGCGGCAGACGATGCTGAATCCATTCCACACGGCGCACACGACGATCCGGAGCAGCGTGTTCGACGGGCGGGTCCGGGCGAGTGCGAAAAAGTATCTGTAGCGAGATGCTGTGGAGGTGGCTCGGGTCCAGCCTTCCTTTTGTTCTCGTTCAGCCAGCCGTTTCTTGTTGATCTCTTCCACCCATTCCTCCCCATCCTCCACCGTTTTCTTTCCCCCTTTCTCTCTTCTTTTCTTTTGTCTTCTCTCTACTACTATTTCTTTGGACATACCACCCTCCCCTAGTTGTACCAATCATTTAATATTCTTCAATCCAAATGGCCACTACCAATCGCGCCTCTCTCCTCAACGGTCTCCGCACAGGCGGCGTTCGTTCCACTTCCATGAGCGCTCCTCTCTCCCCTGCACCAGCCGCATCTTTCAATCTACCCCGCTTCGCTTCTTCCGCTACCGACTCCATCTTTCTAGAGGACGACGTGGATCAACTCTCCGACATCCTCTCAAGCAACCTGTACATCAACAACCTTTCCGCCCATGCATCCCATCCCTTCACTGCACCCATCGATCCCCAAAACACCACATTCGTACATCAACAGGTCTCTTCCCACAGGCCCTTGAACCCCAACAGTGTCCCATTCAGCCCCGCTCATCTTCATATCCCCCAGCACCAGGCAGCTCCCGTTGATGCCCAGCTTCACGCATACCAGCAGATGCAGTTGATGCAACTCGAAATCTTGCGTCTCCAGGTTCGTTCGCCATATCACATCCGCTCATCTCACTCATTGACCCTTCCCCAGAACGCCCAGGCTCAGCGCAACCAGCAGGTACAAGCCGCTGTCCTCGCAGAGGCACTCCGTCAGCAGGCCAGACGCTCTCCTATTGGATTCGTACCTGCTTCCGCCGGTCCCACCAGTGCCTCGTTTGACCTTCGCTCAAATATCCCGCCAGTCCGGCGTCCCAGCCAAGCCGAGCTTCTCAAGGCTCAGTTGGGCGTTGCTCAGCTGGATGACCATGTTCCCATGACTGCCGCCCTCGGAGGTCGATTTGGCGCCCGTCTACCCCCCAGCTCCATCACTTTTCCTTCTCTTCCCGATGCTGGCCCACAGAGCTCTTCGCCCCCAAAGCAGACCATTGTAGTCGGTGGAGGCCTCGTCCGCGGTGGCTCCCCACCACACCACGCTTCCAAAGATAACGCACCCTCCAGATCCGACGCTGCCACATCCTGGAGGCGAGGAAATACCACCCATTCCGTACTCAACGGCCTGCGCGCTACGTCCACCGCATCTCCTAGTGTCAAAATCACTCCTCCTCCTGGAGAGCGACTTTCCCCTCCTCTGACACCGGCCAACAAACTTCGCCCTCGCCCCCTCAGCTTCTCCTCCATGGCTTCATCCAACGTTCCTATCGTTGCTGTTGACTCAGGCAGCGAGCATGAGGACGCCATGTCGTCTGCGAGCTCGACCTCGCAGTCGAACCCGGCTACTCCGCAGTCTTTAACCTCGCTTGAGGCCAGCTCCCTCTCTCCGCGAGAGGAGGCGACAATGAAGCTGTACGATGGCCTTGGTATGGGTCGTCCTGCCCCATTCATTGTCCAGGCACCTGCCGTGTCTTTCCCTCAAAGGATTGTCAGTCAGCCGCTCAGACAACCCCGGGGTCCACCATCAGGTGCTGATGAGCTCGGACCAAAGAATTTTGCCACGAGGATTAGGCGCAAGGCTATCGGTGGGTTGGGTGTTTTAATGGACGCACGCGAGCGCCGAGAGTCGATCGAGGTGTACTAAACGGGACCCTCATTTGACGAATTGGTGTTCCTCTCAAATCAATTCCCTCCTTCATTTTCCGTTCATCCAACGTCTGCGCTCAGTACTGTTGCATACTCTGACCCTGCAGGGCGCCAATTGGTGATATGGACTCAGAACCTGGTGCTAGCACCTGATACAACTTCCCCTCCTTCGCAAATATGGCCTGTCTATTTGTTTATGCCCCAAATTCAGCCAAAGTGTTGTTTTACGTAGTTGTCAGCGTCGTGCTTGCCATTACGTTGCTGTCTTTCTCATCCTCCGTACAACCGCATCGACGTCTTTCTCTTTTGCCATTATTTTATTTCAGCGAGCGTTGGCTTGGAAGTTGACCTCCTGAGTCTTACAACTGGCCTCGCATGGATTAACTCGTGTCGTATGTTACTCGCCCAATCGCATTGTTCCACGCAATCGGTGTTGAAATTTGTGGATAAGCGTGACGCGAGAACACAGGTCATTTACGCATAACCTTCACCTGGAATTCATTTGGAACAGTATGTCAAAGTAGATTGCATTCGATGCTACGTTATTTACACCGTTGACCGACAATTGCCTTGCCATGTTCCTAGAAAATCTGGTGAGCGAGACAGCGCTGTTTGGTGAGGAATGAACAAACCTGCCACTCTTCTCTGCTTATCCACAACTGATGGAACGTGCCCAAGCTCGCCAGGATGCTGCCTCCCAACCATCCACCATATCGTCTTTCGATGGGGTTTCCTGGCGCGTGTATTTTCACCTTTATATATATTAAATTCAGTTCGCTTCACATCTCGTGCAGCCGGTCATACTCACATGCGGAAAGTTACGAGAAAGTTCTGTTTCAAGTCGATCTGCGAAACCGGCAAACAAACTCCCTCCGCCTGTGAGGACGACGTTTCCCATGAGAACCTGACGCAAGTCTGGGTCGCAAGCACGCAGAGACTCTGAGAGCAGTGCCGGAATGTTTTTGGGCAAGTTTGGATTTTGAGCCTATATCCCTGACTCAGCGTGTCGCCCGAAATCCGATCACTTAATCAAGGCTTACCACTAGCTGTGGGGAGTGGTAGAAAAATTCTTCTCCTACTTGGAAGCGTTCCGCGGCAAAGTATGTGTTGTATCCCGTTGGAAACTCATATTGACGTGGCAGGCGAGAAGCGGCGGCTCTGATGCGGCAGCTGGGTTAAGGGTGTGACAAAAAGGGGTCAACTCTCCTGGCTTACTGCTCATTCCATCCTTGGTCAAGGACCCCCGCTACACTTTGAATCCATTCGTCAACCTCACGGCTTTCATACCATGACTTCCAGCTGTCTGTGGTTCCGGCGACCCTATCCTCGCGGAGCGTAAACTGCGCAGGAGCTCCCGGTTCCACGGGCTACGACATGATTCAACATCAAGAAGACATGGAAAAGTGGACTCTCATACAGTTTTTGTGGCGATGAGCTGATGAGGGTATAGCTCAACGCTTCTTCGGGTCGGTGTTGGATTAGTAAGGATGTATTTTGCATGCGCATGGACGAGTTTTGGGAGTGCAGAAGAAAGAAGACCTAAAGCCAATGAACATCAGAGACTCCCCAGGAGTGACGAGTTCTTGCCTTTTCTGAGAACAAATCCGTCTACGACGGGGGTGATGCTTGCTATAGAATGCCCAACATCAACGACCAGGGCGGACCCTTTTCCTGCAGCAAACCTGACAAGTGACTTCAATATCGAGACAGGGTGAAAGATCAATGCCTTACGCATTCAGCACACCTGTATTCGCGATATAAAAGGCGGGGACTTGGAATTCTTCAAACATGATCTCGGCCATTCTCTCCCGGTTAGCAGGCGTGTTCCATGCAGGCTCTGTGACAAGAATGGGGTGTTCAGATGGATTAGTGCGCATCACGTCCACCAGCGCGTGCGATATCAGGGCAGGGATTGGGTTGAAGTCCGATACTAGGCGATCATTGGATGTTAGCCTTCATGTCCACCCCATGCGCGAGGTTACTGACTGAGTCCGTCTCGGAACGGGTGACCGATCTCCATACCAGCTCTCCATATCGAGGGACCGTGTTGGCCGAGATAAAGCTTTGCGTCGCTCCTCGGTTTCGTGCCCTCTGGAGATCCGTCTCCTGTCGTATCACCCATTTGAACGTCGCTGTCGCCCGCGGTGGGTTTGTACCCGTAGTAGGAGGATATGATCGCTTTCGGTGTATCGTCTCCCGCATAGCCCGCTCGAACGGACGACGAGCCCATGTCGACCACGAGCGCAGAGACTTCGTCTGCACAATGTCATGAGTATCGGGCACGGTGTCTATTTTGTTTCTTGGCGTACCTCCTCCGTAGTTCACCATCGTGAGTGCTATGGAACGCGAAAGTGTCAGTCAATTCCAGAGTTTATCATGATCACGTGACCAGTTCTCGTTAAGAACTCAACTACAATAAATGTAAGTTGTAGTGATATCGAGTCGTCTCCACTCTTGGTTCTTTAGAGAGGGGGAATTATCAGGAGCTGTTCTCAGTCGCGTCCAGTGCAACGCCATCCCGTCTTCTATAGCCCGTGAGGTTGTCATATCCTCAGGGGTGCTTACCTAACACGATTGATCCACTTTTTCAGGTTTGTTCACTCGTACAGTGTCAAGTCGTGGCCAATTGAGATCTCCCGCAACGACAAACCATCTTCGGTACCTACGGAAGCTGCGTAGGCATGGCACGAGCGGGCCAGAAAAAGAGGAAAGGACCAGAGGACGATGAAGACCACGAAAGCGCGTTTGCCGAAGCCGTCAGATTGGAGATGCTCAGCGACGAGGAAAGGCGCGAGGGAGAGGAGGGAGAGAACGAAGAGTCGGGCGAGGAAGTCGACGAGTTTCCAGACATTGACGCGGGAAGCGATAGCGGGTCGGACGATGAAAGTGACGGGGATGGAGACCACCACCACCACCACGAAGGCGAGGAGGACGAAGGGAGCTCACCCTCAGGCTCAGAATCAGACTCGAGCTCGGACATGCAAATATTCCCAAAGTCGAAAAATGTTATTTCTGAAATCACCGGTCGCCCGAAACGTGTATACCCAGAGATTGAGCCAGAGTACGACTCGGATTCGTCCACCGAGGATGTACGTGTGCCGTTTCCACTGACCCTCGAGTAATGCATTAACATGTAACGCGCACTTAGGATCCAAATCGGGTCGGCAACATCCCGTCACACTGGTATGATGATCTCCCCCACATTGGCTACGACATCAATGGGAAGCGTGTGCTCCGTCCGGCCAAGGGAGACGAATTGGACAAATTCCTAGAGACTGTCGAAGACCCAACCTCTTGGTTCGTCGCACTTTACCTTCCTGAAGTACTTCCCGTCCATGCTTAAACAGGACATCTGCTTGGGATAAAAACACCCAAATGAACAAGCCACTCTCTCCTGAAGAGTTAGATATTATCCGCAGGCTACAAGCAGGCGAAAATCCCGATGTTGGCTATGATCCGTACGAGCCCACAGTGGAGTGGTTTACCGGGAAAGGTAAAGAAGAAGTTATGCCTCTTTCCGCGGCACCCGAACCCAAGCGTCGCTGGCTTCCCAGCAAATGGGAGAAACAAAAGGTATTTTAGTTATCTCATGAATGATGCTCGCAATTCACCACGCAGCAGATCATGAAAATTGTTCGCGCCATACGGCAAGGCCGCATTGTTGGTTCGAGACCCAAGACTGCTGGCGACAAGCCCCAGTTCCATGCTATCTGGAATGAGCCATCATCCAACCAGCCACCACCACTTCCTGCTCCTAAACCTGCTCTCCCTTCGCATGCGGAGTCCTATAACCCTCCCAAAGAGTATCTCCCCACAGACGCAGAACGAAAAGAATGGGAGAACACCGATCCTGAAGATGTCGAGCGCGACTACCTTCCTCAAAAATACTCGTCCCTGCGACTTGTACCAGCTTATGACCAGTTTATCAAGCAACGTTTCAATCGTCAGCTCGACCTATACCTCGCGCCGCGAATACAGCGGACTCGGCTCAACATCGATCCCAATAGCCTTATTCCAAAACTTCCAAGTGCCAGCAGCTTGCGACCCTTCCCAAACTATCGCTCTCTCAAGTTCACGCATACGACCGCAAAGGTTCGATGTGTTTGCACAAGCCCCGATGGTGCTTGGGTGGTCAGTGGCGATGAAAATGGGAATGTAAGCCTGTGGGAGGCAAATGTCGGGCGCGAGGTTAGGAAGTGGAACTTCGATGGTAAGATTGGAGCAGTGGAGTGGTGTCCACGAACAGATACCAGCTATTTCGTCGTTGGCACGTGCGTTGTGATTCCAAGTCAGTTACGATTAACAAGTGAACCTTCAATTTCCAGGGAGGATAAGTTACATTTCATCATTCCCCCCAACCTACCTTCCGTTATACTGCACCCCACGCAATCTACCCTTACTCCTGCTACGCTCCCTCCGGCTACACAATCACCCGTCAAATGGTCGTCTTCCACGGGGCGGGAAGATGGCGTGGTTCTGACGATCTTGTTGCCTGCTGCATCTGGGCTGGCCAAACAAATTGCGTGGCACCGAAAAGGGGATTACCTTGCCACCGTTGGTACGTACAACTCTTCGTATCCGATGACATTGCTAAAGATTTTTTTCTTCCTATTAGCAAGCAGGGAAAGCCAGGGCAGTGTTTGGATTCACCAGGTGTCTCGCAGACATTCCCAGGCTCCGTTCAAGAAAGTCAAAGGCGCCGTGCAGCTAGTATTGTTCCATCCAGTTAAACCGCATTTCTTTGTTGCGGTAAGCTAAGAAACGAGTTCGTGGATATCTCACCTCATTTTCTATTGACGTAGACCCAACGCTATGTCCGGGTATACAACCTTGTCGAGCAAAAGCTGATCAAGACGCTGATGCCGGGAATAAAATGGATTTCTTCTATGGACATCCACCCTTCAGGGGACCATGTCATCGTAGGCGGTTACGACAAGAAACTATGTTGGTTCGATCTAGAGCTTAATGACAAGCCGTACAAAATATTGCGGTAGATCCTCCTTCGCAGTGATATTTACGGGACGCTAATTTCGGATTTCCTGTAGATACCATACGCGGGCCATCCGATCTTTGCACTTTCACCCGAGTTATCCTCTTTTTGCATCCTCTTCGGATGATGGAACGATCCAGATCTTCCACGGACGGGTTTACAGTGACCTAATGACCGATCCTTTGATCGTGCCTTTGAAAATCCTCCGGGGTCACGACATCAACGACGGGCTTGGAGTCTTGCAGATCAAATGGGTGAACAAACAGCCCTGGCTCATTAGCGCCGGAGCGGATGGAAACATTCTAGTCTGGTGTAGTTGAAGCTCAGCTCTTTGTCTGACTTGCTGACTATGAAATATGGCCCATTGTTGAGCTTGAAATCAGGGTTTAACCTGTGGCGTAAACGCATAAATGGTGATCCAAGACTCCGCTTGAGTTGTGACGGTAAGGTCTCTAGGAGCGCAACAAGGTACTAGATTGAAGATCGGGGGCTGGCGGAGCTCGCGTTTCGGGGAACTTCGGCACCCGTACCATGCGGAGTCATTTGAAGCTTTATTTACTTCCGTTAGGTCAATCACTTCTGCACTCGGTGTTTTCAAGGCAGACAAAACTTTCGCGAACGTCTTTGTGTCGGGTTGAGAGGTTTGCAAGTCTTTTCTGTGATCGTTGGCTAGTCTTTGATTTAACGGCGCTGGTCCTCCAGATTTTGAGCAGATACGCTGATTGACATGGAAGGATACCTCCCTATACAACGACAGAGCTCACTAACGATGGTACGTAACAAATCGTTGAGCCACTATCGGGGATCGGTGGAGACCGCAAAGGATCACGGCGGTACGAGTCCCTGGTTACTTTGAAGTGTATAAATGCTGCACTCCTACTTGAAGAATTACAAGAGGGTTTCCCCCCACATTTCTTGTCACCCCAACCTGGCTTTGTATTAACGTTGAAATTATTCCCTTGAATTGTATCTGCACTTCATTTCATTCCTATGGTTGATTGGAAAGATCCCCGTGTCATGGCCACGGAGGCACGTGCGTACCTTTGTCATTTCCTGCTCTTGCTCCCCTCTAATCCAACCTGAATTATACAGTCGACTTTACGAATGTGGTCCACGTGTTTTTTGGGCTGTATATTTGGGAACTCGTAGTCTCATCCCCCTTTGAGGTCTCCCTTATTAAAGGCAAACGCAAAGTTGGTTGGCCACTTGTACGTAGCTTGCGGAAAACAAACGTCCTCTGCTGACTTCTTTGCTCAGGGTACGTTGTTGATCTTGGTCAGAAGCTCTCGGACCACGCCCTCATTGACTGGAAAGTTCCGTTCTTCCTTTGTCGATATGGAATGCTGTGGGCACTCATTGGATTGTAAGTCCGAATTGCACGTTCACTCTGCCAAACGTCCAACTGGAGTATTCTCTGTCAGGGTGGTTTCGCTCAACGTCTCGACTGAGGTGACTTGGTTCTAGTTAGCTTCCCCTAGCTCCAATTAACCCGTTAAACATCGCAGGTGAACTGTGGTGTGAGTAAAGACCTCGGCTCAGAAACAGAGTGTCTGACCATATCTAGGCTTTGTACACATTCATATCGGCAAGTCATTACTTTTACTACATAGTAACAAACTCATCGCCGTGGATGTAGGTTGCCGGCAACACCACGATTGCCAGTGCTTCGACGTCTTTGATGATCAGGACGTAAGTTGTCTACGTCGACCGTTGACCATGGGTTTCTGATCTTCCGTAGCATTGCTCTCTGGGAATGGGAAAGATGGGTGACCATTACCATCGGTATCCTTTCTCTCGGGCAATGGGGTATCCTGATCCGCGGCATGAACGTTGTCAAAGCCGTCTGGGATGGTTCCACCAACTCATGTGTCGTGAATAACACGAACCATCTTCTGCTCAACCTCAACTACTTTTATAGTGGGTTATCTTCCTTCCTCACGAAATAACTTGATTTAACCGCTTTTTTTTTCTTCTCTTCTTCTTTCCGGCCGGGAGCAGCCATGGGATTTGATTTTGTCATTCTTATATTCACAACTGTTGCCCTTGGAAGGTATTCTCGACAGAACGGAGGACTTTCCGGTCTCTTGTTTCGTGATGGGCTGATATACTTTCTGGTCACATCAATGTGTAATACTATACCTGCGGTAAGTCGCTTGATGCCAGTCACAACATCGATGGGTTGATGGTTGGTCCAGGTACTGAATCTTTTGAATTTGAATGGTGAGCATCCCCTACTTTTACCGAACGTAAACGCCTGAACCACCTACAGATGAAATGAACGTGTACGTGGTTAGCTCTTCCTCCTCAATATATTCTGACAACACGTGCACCCCAAAAAAAAGTATCGCGACGGTGGGTACACTTTCGCTTTCAAGCACACAACTTGTCGAACATAATTGCTCCCAGGTCCCTGCTGCCACTACCTCGTAAGATTATCCGTGTGTATAAAGCTTTTCTCATCCTCTGGCAGAGCAATCGCGGCGTGCCGCGCCGTCATCCGTCTCAAGGAATATGGCGAACGCTCCCACAGTTATTCGATGCCAACGCTCAATATCATCAGCACTGCCGCCAGCCGTTTCAGTTCGGTCGTTTCTTCAGGGCATCACGCACAACCCTGCTGACCGTTAAAATAGGGAAAGCATCACGTCCGCAAACATATCGAAAGACAAACGCCTTTTCCTTTGATGAGCTTGGGTGAGTTTTGGTTTTCATGAGACGGGGGGGTAATCGGCTGACGGCTTGCAGAACCACTTCTTCGCCGGATCCCAACGCTCCCAAGTTACCGACCTACGTCGGATGGACCCAAGAGAACGGTACTGTCAATTCGGCGGAGTCGGTTATCAAGAAGACGACCGAAAGCGAATCTATGCCGCCCAAGCATGATTCCTTCGTGTCTGTTGTCTAGACGGAGAGAAATCCCACAGCTATGTTTGAGCTCGACAAATGTGATCTTGGCTACTTTGATAATGCTTCGATCGACTTTGTAGAATTGCACTACAGTACTTTTCGATCCAATGTCTAATGGGAAATCGACGTAACCTCCGCCGTTAACACCCTGGTGGAAGGTGCTTGAAAACACCGAAAAAGCAAGTCCCCCGGAGCAGAAAAGACTCCAAAGAACGAAGCTTTTTTTTTTTTCATCTCCTGCGTGATGGTCTCCCAGCTTTCCTCCGTGCTGCTAGACCTCCTTGTCGATTCATGCCACGGCGCTTCGGAATGGGGTCCATTCCTTTTGATTTTCTCCACTCCTCCCGTCGCGAACCGCGGGAACCATGCGTCGAAACTGATATCGGTCTCTCATCCAATCGTTCTGGCTCGTCAAGAGCCATCCCCTCTAGAGTTTACCAGACCATGAACAACGATGTGTATGAAAGGGACGAAGTTTGAAACGCAACACACCTCCGTCTTCAACCACGTTCGATACAGCACCTAAAAAATATCGTATACATCAATGATTGTCCCTGAACGATCGGGTCTCGTCGCCATCCATCAATCCCAGTCCATCTTCCTCCCCTCTGAACCAAAACAACAAAAGAGCGCCAGGTTCTGCGGCGTCACGCACTGCGGGTGCAGGAGACCCAAGCATGCAAATAAGGCCTCTGAATCGTACGAACCTTCAGGCTGATCCTCTTCTACTATTTCCTCTGCAGTATCATGCGGTGCCACGATCGGGCGATCCTTGTCCTTGACGGCTGCGAGTTTGGCGTTGAGTCTGTTTAGGCGTGCAGCTTCCGCCGCAGCGTATTTGCCAGACTCGCGCTTCTTTGAGCGGAACGAACGCTTTGATTTAGAACGGAGTGATTTTGCCATCGTTCAGACTGCAGTGGCGTATGCAGTGGGAGAGGATGAGCAGACTTTAGTCACGTGTCGGTCGTGTATCACAGAGAAGAGGAAAGCCGACTGGCGACCGAACAGTAGGATCCAACATCAGATTGATATCGCCGTCAACATATTTATTATCGCGTTACAAATAGTTCGTGCTACAGCAGAACGTGTCGACATACAAGTGCAATCGCCGGTCGCGCGATTATTCTGAAGGGGCCTCTCTGTGGAGACACGGACACGATTTAGCAAAAAGCGAGTGCGGTGAATAATAATACTTATGATATAGAGCACATTGTTACAGCTTTGTGTGTCGTGAGGCGGAGTCGCGATCAAGGCAGTGTACGGGTACATACCGAATGAAGACTTCACCAAGGGTGCCCGTGGAGTTGCCGTCTTGGAACTCCTCGGTGTTTGCCAACTGATAGAGATCGGCTCAGACAGTATCGTCAGATGGGATCGACAAGAGACGCACTTGGAGATTCATGTAGCCATCTGTACTGACGAGGAAACCCTTGTATTCCAGACCCCATTTTAGCTTGACAAAGACAGGCTTTCCGGTGAGCTCCTGCATGAATGGTTTTGGGTTGACTGGGTTGACCTGTACGTGGCGATCAGCATGCAGAGAATGAGAGCAGTCACTGGACGCATACCGACGACATTGTGGTGTGGTGTGGATTCGGACTAACCTTCGGACTTCGAAATCACCCAAACGTGAAGCTGGACATATAACACCATCCCCGCACTTTCCTTAGAAAGCTTGTTCAAGGTATCTTCGTCCCACACCCATGTCTGACCGAGAGGGACACGTAGGATCAGGATCTGCGGATGACGATTTGTCGCTACCAAAGGCAACGGTCGCGAAGATGATCAGCGGTGAGTGCGGCAGTCACAAGTCCCCGATGCCGGGACGCGGTATTCAAGCCCTGCCCCTCTGCGCCGCAGAATTGCTCCCCAACGAGATTACATGTGCAAAAGAAACTCGGGATTTGGTGATCGAGTGCTGTGTAGGTGAACATACACTATGACCGCTGAGTGTTTTCGCAGGACTCAAGTGTCTGTACCAGAGTTCATTCATCTGATTTCGTCAGAAGCAAACGAGATATGTGAACAAGAGTCGAAAAAGACGATAGCGCCGGAGCACATTATTGGTGCATTAAAGGTACGTTTTGCGGTCATCTGGGGTGAATTCGCCATCCGACTGCTTGCAGCGCCTCGGATTTGATTCGTTTACGTCAGAGGTGGAGGACGTTCTCAAAGACCACAAGCAGCAGCAAAAGGTGCGTGTGGTGCATCGTGGGAGGGGCGTGCTCATCTTGCACACAGGACCGAGAGAAAAAGGCGGACAAGATCAAGGACTCTGGGCTGACACCGGAGGAGCTTCAAGCGAAACAAGAAGAGCTGTTCGCGCTGAGCCGAGCCAAGTTTGCACAACCTCAGCAGCAACCATAAAGTGAGTGTTAGATGGAGGGGGTATGTATATTGTACACGTTCGACTACGTTATCATTCTTGACCACTCTGGCGCTGGCGTAATGCTTCGAGTCTTCTCCGAGGGGAATCCTCGTTCCATTCTTCCACTCCACTCTCTGAACTGACTGACAAGGATGGCAGCCCTTGTTGCTCGATCGTAAACGAGGCCGATACGGATGCATAAAATGCAGCTGCAGTGCACGGTGAGATGCACGGCCAATGGCACTAGAAATAGACGCACCCTGGTACACGTCGCTGTTCTCCAATATCAATCCAGCAGCGAGGCCCCCCAGAAAGCTATTTCCGGCACCTTGACGATCCTGTCTTTTCAGAGACTGGATGGGAGTGGGAATGCGGATACACTGACCAGTGACGTCTACGATGTTCGAGGTATCCTGAGCTGTCCAAAAGGCATCGACCCATTTGCACCCCTTTTCGCGGGTTGCAACACATGCTCCAAGAGCAGCACTTCGTATGATCACACAGCCTTTTCCAGATGGGCCCACACCGAAATCAAGGAAGCGGAGTGCGGCAGATTGAACGGCGTCGCGCGTGACAGGAGAGGTCAAAGAGAGGAGAGCGAACGCCTCTTCTGCATTTGGGCTATAGATATGAGCTATCGAAGACGCGAAGACGTGCTATACGTATACCTTAGGACGTCGATGGAAGCCATGGCGGTGATGAGGGAGGGCAACTCCTCGGGAACGCATCTATCCTGAATGAACGGGTTATGTGCGGATGAGGGGCGGGGAGAGGAGGGAACTGACGGGAATGGGTTCAAAGATAACGATGGGCTTCCAGTCCACCTCGGAGATTACTTGGAGGGCGCGAGTCGGAGAGCAAATGAAATGCAGCGTTGCGGGGTGAGCGAGACGAGTTCCGTGCAAATCCCGCGGGGACAGCCTGACGCGTGGGGTGAGGTACTCGAAGCTGCGGACACGCGGTTAGGTGTCGAGAATCGGACGAGAGACGAGGCGCGACTTTCTAAGGTCACCGCGGTAGGAATTGAGTGCACGAGTGGTCTTGCGATCGGTGTGCTCGCGGAAAAGCCACAGGTCGTGTCCGTATGAGACGAGCTTCTGGTGGATGTGGTGGGGAAAATCGTTGCCCTTGTCGATGATCATGCCGACGCTGGATGGAGGGAGCCTGGGGGAAGTCAGGCGCTGCGTTGCGAGTGGGGAGGATGGACGGACCAGATGCGGGCACCGATGGTGGCATATGTGCCGCCGCCGCCGATCTGGCTGGGGACGGACTTTTGTGAGGGGATGCCGTCGTTGTCTGCAAAGGCGAATTCATCGATGATGAAGAGGCCGATGGAGGCAAGGAAGAGGGATGTTGAGGACATCGGAGTCGGAGTGAAACTCTGCCACTGCGACGATGCAGGTCTGGACGATCATCTACGACAAGACCGACTTTCCCGACAGCGTACGCCGTCCCCGCCTGCGGCCTAACATCGCTCATACACCCCCGACAGCTCTACCACTCCGCGCTGCCCCTCGTCGACCAGCCCGCCCGCTCAAAAATCACCCGCTTCCATCGTCGCGAGGATGCCTGCCGTCAGCCCTCCCCCCTCTTTCTTCTCCCCATCACACGCTGACCCCCCGCCAAAGGCTCCCTGATCGGTTCACTCCTTCCCCGCGTGCTCCTCCGCAAACGAGGCGTCCCACGCGATGCGATCGCCTTTGCTACGACTGACACCGGTAAACCCTACTCCGTGAGTCATATGCTCCCGTCCAGTCCCCG
>JBBPNY010000245.1:0-27658 GCA_038091165.1 Rubroboletus pulcherrimus
TTGCATCACAGCGTTCATATACCATCAAGGTTGTTAAAGTGAGCCAGTCGCACATAGACCCAAAGAAAGCTATCCCTGTGTATCTTTTTGGTAACGGTAGATCACACCGTGATAACTCACTTTTACCAGGAACAACAAGTGAACAATCCAGGATCTCAGTCCTCAGCCGGGAGGGTCGCTGTAACTGTGCGCATACATTCCCTTCGCTTATTCTGCTTGGCTCACAGAAACGGTATTGTTTTGGTCAAGCTCAAGTTTCCGGCATGGATCGTGTGCTGTTCTCGCTCGGCTATTGAAGATTGAGACGCGTTGATTCGATCCAAGGGATGTAATACCAGGCGTGATTCATGATTTACCATGCAGTTC
Source organism: Rubroboletus pulcherrimus (assembly GCA_038091165.1). Lineage (NCBI taxonomy): Eukaryota > Fungi > Basidiomycota > Agaricomycetes > Boletales > Boletaceae > Rubroboletus > Rubroboletus pulcherrimus. The sequence continues at coordinate 367 of JBBPNY010000245.1, forward strand.
TTCGATTTATCTAAATCCCACAACGTTCATACGAGTCTCTATAGACTCGTCTGTGGCTGAGCTTGCTGTGCGAGACCACGAGCTAAATAGAGGAGGCATATGGATTCCTCGAGAGCAGTCCTAGTACACTCGCTGAAGGACAGGTCGCGTATATCGCGCCAAGTCCACGACGGTAACCAAAAAAGTAAATTTATAGACATCTATTTCATCCGTTCAGCGACGTCGTATTTCAATATTGACTAAGATATAGAGTGACCATCATAAACTGTAACTCCGGGTCATTGTGATGCTACTAAAAGATGAGGATTCTTGTGTGGGTATAGAGATCGTTTGACAACCAAATTGATCTCGATCTAGCGGGGGTATTGCTCCATCTCTGCACAGTTCAGATTTGCCTACCCCTGACCCCTCACCGCATTCCAATGCCGAGTCATATTGGGGGAGCTCTGATCACCACTGGTTGACGGACGTACCGCGCAGACCTCCACACCAGCCATGTGACGACCATCATCCCAAATGTTAAAGTAAGTCTGCCAGATGCTCAAGTCAGAATAACAAGCACTCGAGTTTCATCAAATACCAACATTTCAATGACCGAGAGTGCTGCGGGAATGGTCAGTGGCGGCATCTACAAGCACTAACGATACACTCACCGAATAGTACTTGCAACTGCCTGCAGTAGACGACCCCTTCGCAAGAATCATACATGAATAGCGAGGGAAGGGATTTGTTGAGCACTCCGGTGCCTGCAACCCAGAAAACCCATGTGACGAGTATCCATACTGCTTGCGTGCCGATCGATGCGATCGGACGTCGTGACCAGAGTGGGTCAAGGAAGAAAAGGGTATACGTTCCAGACGTAATGGTGGTCCAACACCCTGCAAACCTACACGATGTCAACAAGGGAACGTGTTCATCTAGCCTGTGGCGGAATGTACTCACAACAAAAAACGCACTCCTGTGCGTGTCGCTGAATCAGGTACATTGTTGTTGTACTTGTACTGTAGTAAAAGCCAGGTCGCATCGGCAACCTATATTTCGCAATGCAGTTATTCACAAGCCAAGACACCAATGTAAATGAATCAACCTCTGCCAAGCTACTGAACAGGAGAAAAATATAGATAACTATAGCACGTGTAAGCCACAAGGTTACCGCCACGAGCAAGACGAACGGCCTTGGACTTACGTGGACCATACTGCTGAATACGAATTCCAGATACCTTGTTGAGTGTTCTTGGATGGCGTCTAGAGTGCCGATACAGCAAGTACAATGGACAGAAATAAATGAGTGCCAGCATCGGGGTGACCGCAGCGATGATGCTTGAAATGGCGCTGGAGTACATCCTAGATTTGTTGACATCAGGGGAAGCAGAGACATTGGCGGTACTTTGAAGAGCGATGGAACCAGTAGCGAGAGCGGCGAGGATGCAAAGGGAAGAGGCAAAGGGAAGCATTTCAACCAGCTTGCGGTTAAGATGATGAGGCTCGAAGGACGACATGGAGAGAGGTGAATGCGCACCGAAATGGTTTGGTGACGAGAAGTGGGCATAGATATGCTTGCTATTAAAACAGATGCAGTCGCCACGACACTAATGGCGTGTGCTGCCAACGGCGAGGAATGGAGCGGCTCAGGCTCGAAAGTTGGAAGGCCTTGCATGGTTTAGAGGTCAACCAGCATCTCGGACTGCGGCAGGATATCCACGCTGATCCACCACCGCACGCAGAAACGTGTTTGCAGCGTTGCCTCTTGTGACATGTCCTCCCAGAGACAGCGAACCGCAAATTTGCATGCTGGTCAGACTGAGCTCTGAGAGACACATCGTCGACCTGGTTGCTTGTCGGTTCAATACGCCCAATTCGCTGTCTGAACCTCTGGGTTGCCGAGAAATGCTTGGGTCGCGCGGCTGCCTTTGGTGAGAGTCCATGGCGGAGATACAGGGCAGCCCCGTCTCGTGCACGTAATTTTCTCGGGTCCCAAAAACTCCCGGTCGGACGAGGCAAATTGAGTTGCGGCATCGTTAGAATGTCAGTTTAAATGGGCCCGCGAGACATTTATCTGGACCCACTCGGTCTCTGTTCGTGATCAGCTCCAACTTGGGTTCACCTTGCTCAGCCTCGTGCTTTGCTCTTCAGATCAGTAATTGGTACGGCGATAGCGTCTCGGACAGCTTAAACGTCTGGCGACTTGATCAAAAAACTTTTTATCACCAGGATTGAGATGAGTTTAACGAGACCCACCATTGGGAAGAAAAATTCTTACTCATCACATTATTTGTATGCGAAGATCGACCGAGTGAATACAAATATCGGTAGGTCCCCTCTCTGCCTCTTAACCCTCCTCGTCGTCCATGTCCGCGACGACTTGGCAACAGCTCTGTCTTGCCGCCGTCCTCTGTGTTGTCGCATTCGACTTTGGGTATCTCCGCTTACGGAGAAAGAGACGTGCACTACCTTTGCCGCCTGGTCCACCCCCCCTACCAATAGTGGGGAATATACGCGGTATCAACACGTCCGCCCCATGGCTCACTTATACGGAATGGGCCACCCTTTACGGTAAGTCTGCTCTATTTATATACACTGAGCGATAGCTCACATCTCGCGCAGGCGATCTCGTCTACTCCAGTTTCTTTAACCAGGAGATCATCGTGATCAATTCTGAAAAGGTCGCAAGAGCGCTCTTGGAACAACGCTCCAACATCTACTCTGATCGACCGGAAATACCGACGAATGCGCTGTACGGACCCTGCCCACTGCATTGTTGTAAGGTCTAACACCTCCTGTTCACAGGTTCGGCGTGGACTTCAATACCGTCTTGATGCGTTATGGGGACAGATGGCGGTTACACAGAAGACTTTTTCACCAAACATTCAGGGCCGATGTCTCGCCAAACTATCGTCCGATGCAACAGCGCAAGTCACACCAGTTGCTGTTAGCCATTTTCGAGGATCCACGTCCGGAAGCTTGCTTCGAGCATCTTCATACGTATGTGCTCTGCCTTTTCGACCCAACTTTTCTTGACAACTTTCTCGGAACAGGTATTCCTCATCCATCATCATGTCAGCACTCTACGACTATGACACAAAGCCGAAGAACGACTCCATGGTGAATGTCGTCGGCAGGGCCTTGAAATTGACCGTTGAGGAGATTCGGCCCGAGGTGGCAGCATTCTTTAGCGTGTTTCCTTTTCGCAGGTCTTCCCGCTTCCTCACCAAATGTCGTGCTCATGTACCAACTAGTGTTATCACTCCCTTATTGGATTCCTGGAATGGAAATCCACACGAAAGCTGCGCAATCAAGAGAGTGGTCCAAAGAATGGGTAGATACTCCGTTTGAATATGTCTTGGAGAGAATGGTCAGTTCCTTTGCGCCGTGCGTGACTCACCTTGAAACCTTTCACTAGAAGGAGGGGACAGCAGGTCCATCAATGGTTGCCGACGCACTGAATAGAATGAGAGCCAGTGGTGCTGATGAACCACAAGTGCTCCAGGGAATCAAGGAAGCATCGGCAACTGCTTTTGGAGGTGAGCAGTGTATAATAGAGCATGGCGTATACTGTTTTGATTTCAATACTGCATATCGTGCAGCTGCATCAGAGACTGTAAGTATCTCAGTGGCTGATGCATAGACTGGTGATTTACGTGTTGTGCAGACAGCGTCGACGCTCCAGGTGTTCGTTCTTGCAATGGTTCTCTTTCCGGAAGTTCAGAAGAAAGCGCAGAGTGCTATCGATGTCACGGTAGGAAGTTCGAGGTTGCCAACATGGACCGACAGACCGTCGTTGAAGTATATTGATGCTGTCCTCCGAGAAACATTGAGGTGGCATCCTATCCTACCTTTGTGTAAGATGCCTGTCATCCTCATTTAACCGAACGTTGTACGCATTGCCCCCCATAGCGACTCCGCATGCTACTACGGATAGTGACGAATATGAGGGTTACTATATTCCTAAAGGTAATACCTTTTTTCGCGGAATTTCCAGCTTATCTGAGATGAACCTAGGGGCCACTGTGATGCCAAACATCTGGTACGTCCAAGGTGGGCTCTACTATTTGCTTGACTAACACCGGGCCTAGGGCAATGACTCACGATGAGGCGAGGTATCCAAGCCCCTTTGATTTCGTTCCCGAACGCTTCTTGGAGGCAGAGGGAGATCTGAATCAAGACGACGTCGACTACGCTTTCGGATTTGGCAGAAGGTTAGCATGGCTTGGCCCTGTACGATGAGCTCTGAGACAAAACGTTGACCGTTAGGATATGCGTGGGACGGTACGTCGCTGATGCCTCCCTCTGGTATGCGATATCCGGGATGCTCGCATTATTCAATTTCTCCAAGGCGAGAGACACTGATGGGAATGAGATTGATTTTGAGCCGCAGTGGTCCAGCGGGATTGCGATGTGCGTTGCTGAATCTACATCATGATGGTGAATTGACAGAACTTTGAATGACAGCCACCCTCATCTGTTCCCGTTCAAGGTGACCCCACGCCGGTCGGACATGACCGTTGACGATCTCCATTCGTTGATTTTTTCCGCTTCGGCTTGACGTTTCTTTTGTCGCCGTTTGGTTTGCATGTGCATCGTCCAAGTACAGTACATATGCTCATAATGCATATTTTTGGGACCCACAAAATCCTAATGCATGACAGTAGCGCCGGTTTTTAACAACTTTGGCGGAGTTAGATCGGACCAGGACCGGTCTTACTAGAGCGACGACGAAGAGTCTAGATATTGCACTTGGCACAGTCACCGAGCAGACGTACACAAAATTCTGAGGATGACCGTAGCCAGATGCGCTACAGACCGATAGACTGGCCCGTCCAGCCGGTTTCCAAGTCCGAATCGGTTCTATTGTATTGATGTTGGGTGGTTTCCCATGGGTGAGACTCAGGTTGTGATTATCAAGGTACGCCATCCCTCTGACCCAGCTCGCGGTCACTCAATGGCTCCTCCACGATTTGCATGATTCTAACCGTGCATTTTCCGAAATGCAGAGCTATGATACCACCAGACGAGTGGCGATAAGCAGTTGACATGGACTTGGATCGTGTGGGACTCTGGCACGCGGCCACTATCATTCTCATCAACCCGGTGACACGTTTTGTGCGGATTGGGTAGATGTCGCAATGGACCACGCGACCATCCAGGGGTGTGCGGGACTTAATGCCAGGAACTCAACAGGCATGAGTTTCGCTTTAAGAGGGGGGAGAAAATAAGCTTACGTATCCGGATCCCTCTTGGACCTTGCCCTCACACTTCGACTAGTAGGATGGCTGGTCTGGAGCCTGACCGCGGACTTCCCCCTGCATTGGCGGAAGACGACCGATCCCTCTCGTTGGAGCCCTCCGTCGACAATAAGGATCCGATTCCCGACGACGACGACGACGACGTCGATAGCGCCCACGAGGGACTCGAATTCCCCTCAGAAGAAGAGTTGGCCACTCTCCGCCGTGTGTCCGATGCCCTTCCGTGGACCGCATACAGTGAGTGATCTCTTGCTTTCCCCACACCTATCCCAACCCTTTATGGTAGTGATTGCTGTCGTTGAGTTGGCTGAGCGTTTCTCGGTACGTGCTTCGATACACCGTCGAGAACGAGTCTCTAATTTCTGACATTTTCAGTATTATGGTATGGGAATTTGGTCCTTTGTCGTCCTGCCGACGCTCAATTAATGATTATACTTTCGAAAGGCGCCAGTGCTGTCTTTGTGAGTTGGCATATCGGATTCCTCATTCGTCATAACTGTGCCTGACCAGACACTCACTTTGCCAGGTGAATTTCATTCAACAACCGCTTCCACTCGGTTCTCGCACTGGTGCCGGTGGCGCGACTGGGCAGTCCGGTGCCCTTGGAGGTGGTCAGCAGATGTCTACTGGATTGACTACATTCTATCAGTTTTGGTAGGCATTTGATTGCAATCATTCTTATCCCGCTGTGACGTGATAATGCTAGGTCATATATCTGTCCTATCGGTGGTGCCTACATCGCTGACACCTATTGGGGACGTTACAAGACCATTTGCTGGAGCGTGGCTTTGGCCATACTTGGCCATATCATCATGATCGTCTCTGCACTTCCCGGTATTATCGGCAGGAATGCATCGATCGGATTGTTCATATTGTCTCTCATTGTCACGGGCACAGGAGCTGGCGGGTTCAAGTCTAATATCTCGCCCTTGGTCGCTGAGCAATACCGACGCACGAAACCATTCATTACTACCACCAAATCTGGCGAGCGTGTTATTGTTGACCCTACGTTGACGACATCTAGAATCTATATGGTATGTATTTCTCCATCACCCCTCGTACATGCCTATCTACCCTCGCCGATCCAGTATTTCTATCTCTTTATTAACATTGGCGCGCTCATTGGGCAAATTGGCATGGTCTATGCGGAAAAGGTAAACGCTTTCCTCGCTTTTGGTGGCCGTTTCTAAGCATCCCATGACCTCGTAGTATGTGGGTTTCTGGCTCGCATTTACACTCCCGACTATCATCTTCTTTCTCTCGCCCCTCCTCTTGTGGTGGGGTCACGGGCGATACCGCGTTTCCCCTCCCACTGGCTCCGTGTTGGGCACTTCGTTCCGTCTTTGGCGATACGCTCTTAGTGGCCGTTGGAGCTGGAACCCTGTCCGATGCATCAAACAGTTTACCGCAGATGATTTCTGGGAGAGTGCTAAACCCTCGAAGGTGGTTGGTGAGAAGCCCAAGTGGATGAAGTTTGACGACAGCTGGGTCGATGAGGTCCGGCGTGGTTTCAAGGCTTGCAGCGTCTTTGCGTGGTTCCCAATCTACTGTACGCGGATTTTTTTATCCCGTCGAATGGCCATGACGTTTTATGTGCGCAGGGCTTTGCTACAATCAGTTGAACAACAATCTCACCTCGCAAGCTGCCACTATGAACACCCATGGTCTACCTAATGATGTCTTGTCGAATCTGGACCCTTTCGCACTTATCATTTTTATCCCCATCTGCGACTTACTGGTAGGCCGAGCCACAGTTATGATGTCATCCAGATCGACTTATTATTTCAAATCAGATATACCCTGCACTCGCAAGAAGAGGTTGGAAATTCACCGCTCTCAAGAAAATTACCGGGGGCTTCGCCACTGCAACCGCGGCCATGATTTGGGCAGCCGTCCTCCAGTACTACATTTACAAGGCGAGTCGTTTAGTATATTACAACTCAGGCGTGCTAAATGTACGATTAGACGAACCCATGCGGTAATTACGCAAGTACGTGCGTAGACTCTGATGGGAATCCACTTGTCTCGCCCCTGAACGTCTGGATCCAAACCGGATCGTGAGTAGCGTACCCGGAGCCTCATCGTCGGTAGACTAACAGATCGGGTGATCCAGATACGTTCTTATTGCGTTCAGCGAGATTCTCGCCTCCATCACCGGGCTTGAGTACGCGTTCACCAAAGCTCCGAAGAACATGCGCTCGCTTGTGATGTCCATGTTCCTCTTCACGAGTGCTCTCTCTGCTGCGCTCGGCGAGGCTTTCGTCTGTCAGTCGCCATGAGTGCAACCTTTTTATATGGGTGGCTGGGATCTGACCATCTCGTTCCCCAATAGCGTTGTCCATCGACCCTTTGCTCGTATGGAACTACACGACCGTCGCTATCCTGGCAGGTGTCACTGGGACCGCTTTCTGGTTCTCCGTCCGCAAACTTGACAAGGAAGAGGACACGCTCAACAACCTGTCTGAGGGTCAATTTGGATTTTTGGAAAAGAATCAAGTTCCTCCAATCTTGTGACACGGTATTTCATGATTTCATGGTGTCTTTTGTTGTTCGGCTAAGGTGATATATGACCCCACGGGTGGGACACGCGACAGCGTGTTTTCATGTTACTTACGTCTTAGGTCTGACCGTGTGTACTGTTTTATACCTTGATATTGGAATTGGAATTGTTCACGGTGTTCGTACACTGGCCGATGTGATAACACATCCACGAAATATCGAGCGTCCATGTCAACATCGACAAGCATTCCTCATGTATTTTGTGGGCATGACATAGGTGCACATAAGACATGTGGGCCATATGATAAAAAAACAAGCAACTACGGGCCACTTCAGGGAGCGAAGAGAGTGGTGAGGAATGCCTCGCCAGCAACGGACCCCGACTTCTTTTCCTTTTTCTCTTTTTGCAGTTGACGAACTGGGCATGGAAATGATGAGCGTTGGGGGCAAGATCGGGTAAGAGGGGCACGTACGGAGTTCCTGTCTGCGAAGGACCTTGGCGTAAGGATTCAAGCGGAAGAGAACAGCCTTGTTGACCAAGGGGTTCTTCTTTTGTGTCCAGGGTCGTTTCTGGACCTTGGCGTTGGCGGGACGGACGACGGATTGGATCTCGGTGCTGTTAATGAGACGGGTGACGTCGGGGTTGGTGATCTTGGCGGTAGGAAGGCTAGACACATCATAATGAGGGGGGGACATATAGAAGGCGCATGTCGACACTTACACATAGTCTTTCTTGAAGGCGGATGGGCTGTCAAAGGTTCCGAAAACTTGGTCAAGAAGGGCAAAAGCACCCTCGGTCCAGATGATGAAGCGGCCAAGATGACCACCAGGAGCGAGCTGAAGGAGGTTCAGTCTCTTGACGTTGGCGAGTTCGACACCAGGGAGGTTGCGGAATGCCTTTACGATGCCGTTGTCCTCGCTGTAGACGATGAGAGGGCCGCGGCGTTGGCGGTACCGACGGTTGCGCATCTTTCCCTTTCCGGCACGGAGTTTGCGAGAGTTGGAGACCTTGACGACATCAGCGTGAGCATCGACGCTCTTCAAGAGGGCAATTGCTTCCTTGGTCTTCTTGAAGGATTCGGCGGCGGAGGAGACGACGAGGGGAATCTCGGGGACCTGCTCGATGCGGTGACCACGAGCGAGGACGAGGGAGGGGAGGGCAGAAGCAGCGAGGGCGGAGACGGTAGCAAAGCGACGCTGGTTCTGGTTAACCTTGACGTGCCACCTACGCCAAGTTTTGGTAGGGGCAAACATGCGACCACCACGGCACATGTTACCAAAGGCAGCCTAGGACGAAGATTAAAGGGGAGGAACGGGAAGACGGGACGGGCGTACCTGGCCAGAGCGGTGTGTTCCACCACCGCCGACACGGGGAATACGAGCGACGGCACGACCGGTACCCCAGGACTCGGCGGAGGTTTGGTGGCCAGCCTTTTCGCTCACGGCGTAGGCCTGGCGCTTGTTCTTTGCAATGCTCTCTAGGAGGGTGTGAGGGGGAGAGTATGGGAGGGCAGAAGTGGGACTGACTGTGAACCTGGGCGACGACATCGAGCCTGATGGGGGCGGTGAAGACGGCGGGGAGGGGGAGGGAGCTGGAGGATTCTGAGGGAGGAGATTGAGGAGGGGAAGGGGGAGAAGGGGCAGGACGTACCTCCAGAGGGGGACTGTACTGTGACGGTGGGTCTTGATGCCATCGGGGACGTCGTTGTCGGTGTGGAGGACGGGCGATCTGGTGTGGATGATAGTCGAATTAAATTAAGGTTTGGTAGTACCAAGCCACAGGACAAACAAGAGCACACAAGGCTTTGGATCCTAACAAGCGCAAACAAAGCCAGGCGTTGTCCGCAAGGCGGGCACGTGTTGGAGAGGATATCAGCGCTTGAACGAGGCCATGTCAGATGATATCCTTGTTCAGATCTTATTCCATTTTCGCCTGGTGCGCTTCCTTTTCAACGCGCGAAATCATCCTCGCACAGAAAAGTAGTAATGTACCCGCTCTCCAGCAACGACGAGCCATTCCGCGTGTCCATCCGAGATAACCGTGGCATACCCACCCTCTTGTCTCCATGGGAGTTCCTCGAGGACTATGGCATTGTCCATCCATCTGGCTGCGACGTCTGCACAGCGTACATGAAGCACGTCGCCGATGCGAGCTACTCTCCCCATCAACCCGCCTTCCAGATTGCTTTCCAGGATCGGAAGCGTGCCCGCGAGGATGTGTACAACAAGGGTATATCCGAGGGCGTTCGACGCCAAAAGGAGGAGGAGCGCGAACTGCGCGACAGCATCGAGCGCTATCGTCTCGAGCGCAACCAAGCTCGCGAAGAGCTCTTCTCTCTCCGTGCCCAGCTAGAATTCAGTCGCGCTGATTGTGAGAGGCTCCAGGAGAAACTCAAATGCGCCACTGTCCCGGCCGTTCCTGTCCCAGAGCCTCCCATAGTGGAGACACCACCTGTATCCGCCGTGACAAAGCCATCTCCATCCGCGGATCTCGTCCCCGCTGCTGTCACCCCACATAGGTTCCCTCAGCTTCCCCTGCTACCTGATCTGGCGTCTCCTACCAACACCTCAACCAATCAGTCTTCCGCGCCCGAGTTCCTATCGTCCCTCCTTCCCCAGCACATTTCACCTCCAATGGCCACCCCAGCATCTCCTCAGGCGCAGCTCCCAGACTGCGTTGCTGCTCGCTCTTTCGCAGCCGTTTTATCTGCAGGGCAACCTTTGAATGATGACGATCCGGTACCACAGTCACTCCTTGAAGAACAATACCCTGCTTCTCAGGGCTGGCAGATGGCTGTCCCACAAGCCCACAAACCCACAAAGCCCGCCAAGAGCATTAAGCACATCCAATCGCTCATCAAAGCGGCTCACCAGCCCGGGAATTATCAAGCCTTGACCAAAGTCAAGGCTTTGTGCTCCGAAGCTCACAGGACACCCAGGGAGCAGAAAACAGAAGTCCAGCGCTACCTGCTATCAACCTGGCGTACTCCAGATTGGGAGCACCCTACTTCGATTCCCAAGCTTCCCGTTCCCTTGAACAACCCTCGCCTGGAGGACCCCGTCGAATGTTGGGTGGCGTACTACGCAGCCAATCCGAGCTCCTGTCCCAAAGGCATCCGACGTGATGCAGACGGAAGGCCGTTCACAACTGACATGAGAGCGAGTCGAACGGTCGCGCGCCTTCGCCCCGTGGTACTCCCCAATGACCCCGAGTCTCGCGAAGCCCGCCAGAAGTTCATGGCTGTTGTTACCGAGCTCTTCTCTGAGCCAGGAGGATACGAGAATATCCTGAGGAGAGGAGCTTTTAGCGTCTCTCCCCAAGTCGGCTATGTCCCGTACATGGGCTGTACCGACACCATCACCAAGGAGTACGTCGCTCGGCACTTTGCTGTATGTGGCGTCACTATCCCTATGGCCGATAATGAACTTGGACCATGGGCACGGGAATACATTCGCGATGTATATTGTTGACCATTCTACTGCATCACTTACCATACGTCTATACGTCCAACACCCGAAGACATCCGGACATGTCTTTATTGTGTTGGTAGATCACTCCCCATATGTGTGCTTCACCCGTAGATGAACCGCCTCTGATGTATTTGCGGTTGTAATACGGACTTAAGCTAGTTGGGTTTCGTCGTCAATAGTTATAACTTATGACTGTTTCCGCCAAGCCCGACCTCCGCACACGTTAAATTTTGTTTCATCTGGGTCGGCGCGCATCTGATACGATATGAGCCATCTCCACAGACACCTTCGCATTCACCAGATATTTGGAGCCAACACCGACGTCGGGAAGACGATCATCACTGCCGCCCTCGTTCGCGCGTCCACCCTAACAAACCATAATGCGTTCTATTTGAAACCCATCAGCACGGGTGCGCCGCAGGACGCCGACGACGCGTATGTTAACCAGTGGGCCCTAGTCCAGTCGAAAGCGTTGCTGATTATGCATTAGACACATTAAACGGTACGCTGGACCCCACCGGCATTTGCTTAACACGCATTGCCTGTTCCAATACGAGGATCCCGTCAGTCCCCATCTTGCAGCTCGAATGGCATCCCAAAGGTTGGGAGTTGAGGTGAGATGCCCACCGGCGAAAATTCCCCTTTCACCAAACGATCTAGGTAGTCCTCCGCACCCTCTGACGAGACTTTCGTCGATGCGATCGCCGAACACATCCGCGCGTGTGCCCGGGTAAAGAAGCCGGGCCACATGTATGTAGAAACTGCTGGAGGTGAGACTCACTCCTGAGTGAGTGGTGGTATTTGGCTTCCGTGTGGTATTGTTCATGACGTGTATTGAAGGTGTGCATAGTCCAACTCTATCTGGAACAACACAGCTCGAGAGTTATCGACCATTGTTTCTTCCTACGGTCCTGGTCGGGGACTCAAAGCTCGGCGGAATATCGTCCACAATATCGTCCTACGAGTCGCTTGTCTTGCGCGGGTACATCGTGGATGCGATCCTCCTCTTCCGTGATGATTACTATCGGAACTACGAGTATCTCTCTCCTTATTTTGCTGAACGCGGGGTACATGTCACATCACTGGACCCTCCTCCCTCTCTTCAAGGAAATGTCGATGGAGACATCTCCACGACGGAATCCTACTATGCCAATTTAGTTCCCAGGAGTCTCGACAGCGAGATTTTCCGCGCCCTGTGCCACTTGGACGAACGTCACGCTCGTCGGATTGAGGACCTCGATTCCATGCCCCGTCGGACATTGGATACCATTTGGTGGCCATTCGTACAACATGGTCTGGTCCAATCTGAGAAGCACGTTACCGTGATCGATAGCGCATGGGCGGACTTCTTCAGTGTTTATAATTCGTCTTCAGCACCATCGTCCTGCTCCCTTCTTGCTCCAAAGCTGGATGGTTCCGCCTCCTGGTGGACTCAGGCTGTTGGGCATGGGCATCCCTCCCTTGCCTTGGCCGCGGCGAACGCCGCTGGGCGGTACGGGCACGTCATGTTTCCTCAGGCAACTCATCTCCCTGCGCTAAAACTGGCGGAGCGTCTGGTACACGAAGGACCTGGTGTAGGTTGGGCTTCGCGTGCTTTCTTCACTGATAATGGGTCAACTGGCATGGAAGTTGCCTTGAAGATGGCTCTGCGATCATTCTCGATCACCGAAAAGGAGCTTACGCCCAGGGACAAGAAGGATCTTTGGATTGTGGGCTTGAAGGGGAGTTATCACGGTGATACGATAGGAGCGATGGACGCGACAGAAGAAGGGGTATATACATGTGAATGGCATCAGTCCAAGGGCTTCTGGTTCGAACCGCCGACCGTCTCGATTAAAAACGGCGACTTTGTCGTGACCGTCCCACCCCCCATTGCTGCGTCGACGTCTTCCATCCAATTTGACGACCTGCACTCTTTATACGATGTCGAGAGCAGACTCAGCTCCCAACTCGCAGACACCTACCGAACGCACGTTAGGAACGTTTTGCAAGCACTCCGTCAAAAAGGAGAGCGAAAGATGGCTGCACTTGTCTTGGAGCCAATCGTGATGGGCGCTGGGGGAATGATCTTTGTGGATCCGCTCTTCCAGCGCGTCCTGGTTGACGCGGTTCGCGATAAATCACTCTTCGACAATCCTCTTCCTGTCATCTTCGACGAAGTTTTTGTTGGCCTGTATCGCCTCGGTATTAAATCATTCGGACCCATCCTTGGCGTCAATCCAGATATCGCCGTCTATGCAAAAATTCTTACCGGCGGCCTCCTTCCTCTTTCTGTAACGCTCGCCTCCGAGCGCGTGTTTCAGGCTTTCAATACTCAATCCAAAGTGAACGCGCTTTTACATGGTCACAGCTACACAGCGCACGCAGTAGGCTGTCAAGTTGCAAACACGACCCTCGACATCATCGAGAAACTGTCTCAACAAGACGCATGGCGTTCAGCGCGAAAAAAATGGGAACGTGACGCCCAGCCAGAATCAGCCATGGTCTGGAGTTTCTGGGACCCGGGCTTTGTCCATTCCGTCTCCAGTCTCGACGTCGTAGACGAAGCGATGGCGTTGGGGACTGTCCTTGTGTTCAAGTTCAAAGACGATAGTGCTGGTAAGATCCCAAACCGCATCGTAGTGCGACGTCTTTGCTGAGATCCAGGTTATAGGTTACGCATCCCACACCGCCCAAAGCTTGCTTCGATCCATTGACAGTCCCGCCAGCGACGAGGATGGTGCTCTCAGTTCAGCCCCCGGTGGGGCACCGTTTGGGATACATTACAGGACGCTGGGAAACGTGGCGTATTTCATGACCAGCCTGAATACGCCAAGACAGACGATAGAAGAGGTAGAAAACAGGCTTTTGAAAACGTTGTCGGCGACGCATGTCAATTAAAGAAGGATTTACTTTTAGACAAACCACGTTTAGATCACGCCGCTTTCACCTGGGGGAGGGGCTTTCTCTGGGTTCTCCCCCTTCGGTATGGTGCTGTTTCTTGGCCTCCCCCGTTTTGATGGGAAAGGTGGGGCATGTTGAATTTACACAGGATCGAAAGAGAACGTACGGCCAATCTCGTTAAGCGAGAAGGCTAGGTGGCGGTCACCCCTCAAGGCCTCACGAAGTGATGCCAATATGAGTTCCCCGTGTGCGGTCTCATCGGGTATCCATCGCCCCACTGCAAGCATCACCGTAACGCTATCATTACTGAAATTTGTGAACTAATCAACAGGCGTGGAGTCCATTGACTACTAGGTCATGATATGCAGTTATCGTACATACATTGTCACTGGTATCAAACTATAATGAGGTTATCCGAGGACAAGGGTCTAGCGTAGACGTTGAATCGGAACAAGATGCCCCATGGTTTTCGTGACTCGCTCCTTTTTACCAGCTCCACATGAAGTTCTCATATGCCTCTGGAGGGAATCCTGTCGCGCAAAGGAAGTCCCACAACCCTTGCATGCTGTTGTGATGTGTAGGTGTACGGTAAGGATATGCCTGACGATACTTTCTTGCTTGAGCTCCTTTACACATCCGAGCCAGAGACACTTTTGGGTCGATTTCCCGCCCGCTGGAAGGAGGTTGTGCGCCTTACTAAGGTGTTGGGAAACGGCATATTTCAAGTTGTCACCTAATGGATAATATGCGTTGCACGGTGATTCGTCGACAGACCATTCACACTTGTGAGTGGAATTGCTAGGCTGCAAAGAGACTGAGTCATTCATCCAATGACGCAAGAAAGGTTGACCTACATATTCGTAGAGGCTTGACAGGGTACTCGGTATATCAAAGCCAGGTTCAAATTGATTGAAGTCAGGCCAAGGCGTGTGTTCCGAAATAGCAAACTCTTGCATGAGGGAATCGCAGGGATTGGAACTCCCAACCGACAGATTCGGGTTTTCTATCCATGGGTTGTGGAAATTGATCGGAACTGGAGGTGGACCTGGGATGTCCAAGAGGGGGATGATATCCTCCATGGTCGAATCCAGTTTGAAGTCAGATGTCACGGTTGGACGTTGTTGTCCAACAAGCTGATCCGTTTCCATGGGCCATGTCCCTGCGGTACTTAGTGAGACGATTGATTTGCTATCCCAGCTTGAAACCATTTGCTCACGTTGCGTAGTCCAATCTTCGTGAAAGGACTGGTAAGAGTTATGGAGATCACGATCATCCGTAGTGTTATGGACTCGGAGCACGTCTGCCCGATAGGGTCTGGGGTCGTTTCAGTTTTCCCCCTGTTCGTATCTGATATACGAGAGTCTTGCCTGTAGTAATCCGTGAATGATGCACCGGGGGCCAGACGCCCCGGTACAAGATAGCCTTTAGTATCTGGGGTCCTGGCCAACAATGACATGCAAAGCGGATCACTGGAAGGTATCAAGCTGAGATCAGAATCGTGAACGGGGACAGGACGATGCATGAGAGGGAACTAGGAGTGAATAAATTGGACCACAGGACCAGGTGCTTTATATCCTTCGCGCTCTCGTCAATGACGCAGATGCTTTTTAAAGCGCTCCATGGTCCGCCAAGATCCCCAGGTACAAAATTGAGTAGTGTGCGAGAGTCGGAAGGCTCTGATTTGGAATCATAGGCGACCCTCTAACTCACCGTGAGCCTGGGATTGGTTGAAGCTTGTCCTGTTTGTTAGAGCCAGCTCCGTTGACTCTCACGACGAGCATATTTCCGAACACGTCGCCTCGGGCTGAAATAACAATTCGTGAAAACCGAACAATAAAACGACAAACGCACCTCATCCGACTTGACCTTTGGGCCCTTCCGCCGATGGACCAGGCGCTTAATGTAAGTCGTCATGCTAAGTCCGACTGGCTTGAATATTTCAAGACCACAGCAAGCCAGGGGAATTCATAAATCATGTTGGCGCGTTCCAGAAGTATACCGAGAATGCCGAATGGTATGAACCTTTATGCCAACGACCACGTTTATGAAACCAGATCAGTAAACGGGAAACAGTTTTGAAATAGATGGCCGACTACGCTTAGGTACAAACCATGGCACGCGGCCAAATCATGTCCGCACAGCTTGCCAAGGAGCACTCCAAGTCGGAGATTGCGAGGCCGATTGCCATCTGGTTGGCGTGCTCAGCTGACCCTGCCGAGGTGATGGGAGTCTGATGCTTTGCCAACGGTCCTACATAACAGCTATGATAAAATCCACGAGGTTCATTAGGTCGAGGCATACACATTAACGCTACGCCGATCTACAAGGGTAACTGTTTCGAGGTAACGTATCCAGAAATCGCGGTATGACCATCACCGACATCTCGAAGAATAACTATATAGATTGGATCTCCGGATATCCACGTCTTTGGAGGAGTGTGTCAATTGATGTTTCGGAAGGGAATGGCAAAAGAGTCACTCAGTGCCAGTAGTCAGCATTTAACTGCCAGAGTGCTTTCTCAATACATGGTTGTGCCTCGTATAGCTGCGGGTGAACTGCTCGGGGCAGTTTGGGCATGGGTACCTCCATTCGAGGTGTCTCTCTTGGACATGCCTCGTCAAGCTTTCTTTCTTCATTTCAGTAAAACAGTTGATCCAGCAGCACCTCAATGGTGCTTTGTCCGGACCTATGACGCCATGATGGGTGCGCAGATGCTCGGCAAAGTCGTGACCTCGAACCAACTCGCTACAAACGAGCTGGCCTGTCACCCAACCGCAGGTATGGAAGCGGTGTTGGGGTAGGTGTGCGTACTGTGCAACGTGCAGGAGCGTCGCCGCGTCCTGGGGGTTAATGCAGTCAGTATTACCCCTCGTCATCCGAGTTGACGATGGCCATACCGCGTCCGTAAAGTCATCGTTAAAACGCGAGTTCTGAGCCATGGTGACTATGGGGCGTGAGGGGATGGTGTACGACGGGTAGAGTGATGTAGAGGCACGAATGGTATTGCCGATGCATCATTCGCAAAGGCTCCCTTGATATTTATGCGTTCAGAAACCACCGTGGAGGGCTCTCCAAACTGGCATGTGAAGGGATTGATGCATGGAGGTCAAGGAGGTATGAGATCCATTGGTACCGGAGAGCAACCCGGCCATTGGTCTTGGCAAGCCTGGAGGCGAGGTGACAGTCGGAGGACCCTATTCATGCCATTTTGAGAAAACATAGTGTCGATCAAGGATCTGGATAAACGCTATGGATCGGTTTCCCTTGTATTCTATGGCGGGGCCACAGTATTTCACACTGAACTTGTGTACAATCAAAACTTACCATGGTGAGCGTTACGTTCTTGGGAGGCGCCAGCCAAACCATCCAGTGTTTGGGGTGTTGGAACCGAGATGAACGTTAACCGTACTATCGCGGATGTCAGGGATCCCGTTGAAAGTGGAACAGAGAAAGTCCTGGTATCGGAAGCATTCACATCATGACGCCATCTTGAAAGATCTTGAAGACGCGGATTATACCAATTTGACAGATTGACCGGGCCCGATATCAACCGCTCCTGCATGGTTTAAAATGCAGAAATACCGGCGACAGCGTCTTACTTGCTGACCCCGGACACCAAGACTGATGTTTTCACGACGTCTTGGATCGGACTGGTTTGACGACCGCACATTGGTGGAACCTGTACATTGCATGTGTCAGGGAACGCGTTTGTACCAAAGGTAGGTAACAAGAGATCCCTTACGGTTGTATCATTACTATTGACTTTCGCCGGCCGCCCAATCACAAACCGGATTGTATCCCATATTGGCTTCCCTCGATAGTTCTCGGTTACCAAGCCATCTGCCGCACTCGTAGACGCTGGGTGATTGATCACTGGTGACCATGCTATGTCTGCGATTGTCCAGGTTAACCGGCCGTACACCGGGGGAGCCGTGAGCCATGAAGAACACGACGTGGGTTCATACCCTTTTCGATCCGTGAAATCAGAAAAGCACAGGCCATTCATTCCGGTCACATACACGCCAAACCCTGGAGTCGCTCCCCTCGCTCTGACTCGAGTGTTAATTCCGACTTGCGGTCTTGGAAAAACGGAAAAAAAGAAAAAAGAAAAAAGCACACACCTTATCTGTTTGGCGGTTCCTCGTTGAAGGAAGCTTTTGACATGGAATGCAACGTGGATGCAGAGCGACGAGAGCCTATCGAAATTTGCGAGGTTGCATGGTCTAGATGGTCAATTTGCAGCTGCCTGAGTGTAACAAGCTGTGCAAGCTCAATGCAACGTCCGAGTTCCTCATGGTAACATGGCGATTCTTAGCCCCTCAAGTCACAACATCTCCTTCCAACTCCATTTCCTTCGCTTCTTCAGCATCACGGTTGACACCGTTGCACCGTTTTTTGGACAAGCCATTGGAGATCCTCGGGTTGATCATTCGTCGGCTTTCATTGTTCAAGCCACCGCCTCGACGGTGACTAGTTGACTCTCGGCGAAGATGCACTTTCAAATCATTCTATATTGGCACCAAACATGGATACCAGAATGCAGACAAGGTCAAAATTTCGACCAGTGTAAGTCGGTACTCCTCTTTGAGCCCGCAGGTGGACTCTCGGCGTTCAAGAGTGCCGCACTATTCGTCCGTTCACTGCACGTTGGCCCGTTGTGGCCCCCAGTGACTCCATCCCCCTCCAATCAGGCCACGCTGGCGAGGAGACCACAATGTCGGTAACCTGATCCGCCATTGCCTCGGGCCTCCCAAGTCTCCGAGCCAGCGATCGTGCCCATCTGATCTGCGGCCTGTCGAACCACGCAATGGGAAATCAGCCCATGGCGCTGAGTCGGGGACAGCGGACTCCGCGCTCCACACCTCCAATTTGGTTGCCCGCCTTTTAGCGGCTAGATTGCACTCCATACGTATCTGGAGTGCCGCTCCTTTTTTGGTGTTGTGATACGTATATTGACGGGGATCTTGGTACTGGACTTGCGTTTGGAGGGTAGGTGGCGACTTCTAGTACAAAAGCAGGTGGGATGCTCCCGCTTGGTAGCGTCGAGCTTCTGTGCCTTGGATCGATACAACGGTAAATTTACTACAAACCCGGAAAATTAATCATGCGAGGACGGAGAGCAATTTATCCTGGGTGTATCACTGATTCTTTCTTTGATTAGACGGTAACACCTCGGCTCTCGTCCATCATAGTCCTTGACGGTGATCATCTTCTCCAAGGCCACTCTGTCTCCACCCTCCCCACACAGGATCTTGGGAATTTCAATTCGAATTTCGCCAAGTCTGCAGTTCATAAGTGACAACACGTTGGATTATTCGAGTGTCACACTCCGTGTTCATCCTCCGCCGCCACGCTTCTGTACCCCATCGCCATTGGAGTACTGTGATGCCGGCCGCAGCAGCAAGTTCATTATAATTGCTTTGCAAACATGTAGGAAAGGTGGGTGATGGTGCAGTCCATAACATGTAGATGTGATGCAAATACATTCTCATGTTCTGGAAAAAAAAATACAGCCATACTAATCTATCATATGTCTTCCTAAATCCAACAGCCTGGCCAAGGTTCCATTTGTGTTGTTGCGTGAGTGAAACATGGTCCATGGCAGCATATTTGCAATGGCAACACAATACGTAAGGATCCTGTGCAGGATTGATCTCGCCAACGCCTTGCAAGAACAGCTTAACTCCTCCAATACTGTGCCAAGTCGTGAATCCGATCGAGCACGACCGTAAAGTACGAGGTCTCGTTCAACAGTGCTTCAAAGTGCTTAATCGCTTCCTCTTCAGTGAGATCGAGCCGGAACTTGTCTTGGATCTGTTCGTGTACATCACGATGCTTGATATCGGGGATATTGGCATCAACCATGAGAGCAACGAGATTCAGAATGAGATTGGCGCTCTTGCGCAGGATGGTGAATGCTGTGAAACAAAAGTTCTTGAAACGTGTATAGTGCGTGGATTGTGCGCCACCCATGCCATCGACCATCTCCTTGCATACTTTCACGGGAGGTGGGAATGGTTTGGGATCTCGGCCCAAGATATAACCGAAGTCGACTGCGAGTAGATACAAATGAGCAACACATTACAAGAGAGGCACCATAGATAATACCATGGAAGAAATGTCCTGAGTAAAGTGAATGGTGAGCACGCTCTTGAACATGACCATGATTACAACGAAAACGGACCATCGGGCGTGAGTAATAGATTGTCTAAATGGCGGTCTCCAACACCAAGTAGGTACGTGACGACGCAATAACCAGCTACACAGCTTGGTAAACGGCTGTTCGCGGACCATGTGACCAAAATACACATACCACAACTGCGAACGAATGTGTCAATGACACTCGGCTCTACGCCATATGTGCCTACGCTTCCCTCGTCTGGATGGCTTGCACGCAAATAGTTGAGTAGCGTTCCGTGTTCGCTGACTATTGCTGCTATCGTCTTGCTTGGAATAAACTGGGCCATACCCTGCAAGGGTCCAGTAGCCAGGACGTCGTATGGTATCAGTTTCAAATCCAAATTCTCCTTTCGCAATAACTGGTCCATGAGCGTAAAAAGCTGCAATACCAGTTGGTCTTGTCGCATGTCGTCTCCATCTTTGAACATGGCAGGGTATTCCGAACCGTCCACACATTGAAAATAGAGTAAGAATGGAAATTGATTGGATTTGAACACTGAAGACTTCTCAGCATTGATGCCAGTGATCTCGATTCGGGCGTTCAGGGGTAGAGGGAGCGGAGGGATGTTGATAAGGCCGTTCTTCGAGTCGTTTATGAACGAGCGCAGCTTTTCGATCTTTTTTGGCCGAGGGTCTTTTGAAGTCCTGATATCTCTTGCGCGCTTTGCCAATGTCTCGACCATAATTCCTTGTCTTCGCATGACCTCGCGACGTTCACTGCCGCCTTCCGACTACAGCGAGCATGAAGGTTCAGTAGCCATGGGAACAAACATGTGCGCACCTCGAGTATCTTGCTTAGAAACTTGAACACAACTCTGCCATACATTTTCGCCACCGTTCTATCCTCCAGTGCAACCTCGACCATGAGGTACCAATACAATCGGTTACCCAGTACATGATTCTTTACTCCGCGACAAATCAAGAAGTCGGAAAGTCCACTGTCGTCGTATGATATTGCACTCGTCGTCGAGCGTGACGACCGCTGGTCACTTGCAGCGCTCTCAAACTTGAGCGCTTGAACGAGCTGGAGTAGATACAACATGAGCTCCTAGAGCACTTCCGTTAATGGAGTTCAGAAAAACAATAATGGAAAATGGTATAGTTACGTCGTCGTCAGCGCGATTCAGCTGTCTGACCGCAAATGCTCTCACACGCGAGTCCACTGTGCCAGGACCCAGTAGCTCAAGGGCGTCATCGGTATCTACCTCCGTCCACATAGGCAATAACTCTTCGACCGCCTGCTTGACTTCCGACGGATCTCTCCAAGTCACCGACTTTAAGAACTTGGTCAATCCACGTTTGTCTCTTGCGAGATAAAAGCGGAATTTCCAGATCAAGTCCTTCTCCTCTGAAGTGAGAGGTCGCGAAGGAGGGTAGCTGAGGATTTCCTAAGGTAATGATGTCGGCGAGGTGCGCGTCAACGACGAGGACGCAGACGCTTACCCCGAGCTCGTCTCTGATCTTGGCATTCGGTTTGAGTTCTCTGTCATATGGACTGCTCCGATGGCTCCGGACCAGACGACGATGCTTATCCTCTACAGGATTTTCACGCTCCATCTCAGGGTCTAGAATTGCCCAGGTGTGATGATCAGTCGCGAAGGAGGGTGGAAGAGCAGGTGCAGCGGGCGTTTGAGCAACCGTTGTTGGTGTAGTGGAAGTTGATGGCGTGTTTTGGGCCACCTGTGCAGGGCCCCATCAGTCCCACAACCCATCTTAAGTTTCAGTATACTCGCAGGTTCGCTGAAGATTACCGGAAAGTCGAAGCGAGGCATATCGATGTACAAGAACATGTTGTCGGACTTTGCGGTCTCAGCCTATGACAGTTAGCTATGTCCAACGCAATACTGCAAGTTTGAACCAACACTCACAGCATGTATCTCCTCCATCCTCCGAAATGCCATCTTATCGAGCCAATCCGACTTTGGGAGATCCCCCCGTTCATACTTTTTCACGAGCTAAGGTAGTAATTGCAGTACTCGTCAAAGGTCGTGTGGATTGGGGAAGTAAACGCACCTTTTCTAATCGGCCCATTTCATCCCGCGTGCCCAATTTGCTGGGTGTAGTGGTATCCATTGACCCATCCGCCTCCTTACCAGGCCACAACAAAAGCCTGTGTTTACCTCTTCGCAGAGTCCTGAACCACGGTGAACGGTAGACACGAAAATCGAGCACACCAACCTACCATTTCTTGCCAAACAGTCTGAAAGTCGTACCGCCCACCGGAACGGCCGAACGTGGACTTCCAATATCCCACACAGTAAGGGTGATCTGCGAGCTCAGCGGGAGATCGCAATATTGTATCGGGAGCGATATCCATTCGTTCCAGCTGTACCGGTGAACACGAGTGGGTAGATAAGCACTTGAGAGCGCATAAGAGGCAGAACATACGTGTAGTTGGTCTTGAACGCCTTGAAGGACGTCCTGAATGGAATCGTCAGTGGTTTGTTGTCAGCTACCAGCTGACAGGTGACATAGAGATCGGAGAGCGACCTGTCTCGATATCAGTCCTGCTGCACGGAGGAACGAGAGACATGTGGAGAGTCGTACGAAGATTGAGCACCATGGAACCTCAGTTCTGGGTTCTCCAGTACATCCGAGACTGATTTTCGCGGCCTTGTTCCTTCGAGTTGTGAGCTGGACGAGGGATTCGTTGGGCATAGGTTGTTGGGACTCCAGCCAAAATCAGTGCGTACATTCGAAAGGTCAGTGGTAGCTTTAGGTCAGAAAGCTTGGCGAACGTGAAATCGTCGCGATTGTCCTTGTCCATGGCCGTTCTTCACTGGGTCCGTCAGAGAGTGGGATTTATGATAGACCCGGAAAGCCTGACGCAAGTTAACTCAACCTCAACTGGCAGCTTCAATGTCGTGGAACAGGAGCTCTTTACGACCAATTTGGAAGATCCGTCGCAGTGCTTGTGCAGAATTGGTAGTATAATCCAAATCATTGATCAATCTGTCCAACTGCATCCCCTCGCAACAGTAGTGTACATGCAATGATCCTCTACAACTCAACTGCACCGATGGTGCTTTTGGCTCTGAGCACGAAGCAACTCTGCTCAAAGAAGTGTAATAAAAACGACGGCCAAGAGCGGTATCACGTCACGATATATTGTTAGGCATCTACTCAGTCTTGTAGTCGGGGCGTAGGGAACGGACGACTTTGCCTAGATACCGTTCAACTGAGCGACGCACTAGTAACACTATAAAACGATATGGTCTTACCAGCTCTCCAGATCTCCTGGTCATCGATTTCCCTTAGTTCCTTGGCGAGGTCTTGGCGATACGTCGCACGGCCGTTGAACTCCAGGGATTTACGAGTCTCAGTGCCATTCTTGACACTCTCGTAGAGCTTTTCAAAGATGGGGAGATTTGCCTTTTCGAAGATGGGAGCCCAGTCAAGCGCTCCGCGACGAGCTGTGGTAGAGCAAGCGTTGTACATGTAGTCCATGCTGTTGGTAGGAAAACGACCTGTTTGACACATAAAAGTGTAATATAGGCATGAATACTCACCCTTTCTGACCAATCAAAGGGTAGAGTGATTGAGTTGCCTCCTCGACGGTCTCGTTGAATGCCTCCGAGGGCGTGTGGCCGTTAGCACGGAGGACCTTGTATTGGGCGCAGAACAAGCCCTCTATTGTCACTTGAGACAGAGTCTCCTACAATACCACCAAGGGACTTACGAATGGCACCCATGAGCTATTGAAGCCAGTGAATATAGAGTGAAAGCAAAGGAATAGAGACATACCACGCCTCGTTCACCATACAGGTCAGAGAAGACCTCCTTCTGAAAGGTGGTCTCGTACATGTAGCCAGAGCCGACGGCGACACCGAGAGCAACAGCCTTCTCCTTTGCCTTGCCTGTGACGTCCTGGAAGACGGCAATACTAGAGTTGATACCCCTACCCTCCTTGAAAAGAGTGCGGACGGTGCGACCTGAACCCTTCGGAGCGACGAGAATGACATCGACATCAGGAGGAGGGATAACATGGGTATCTTCCTTGTAAATGATGGAGAAACCGTGCGAGAAGTAGAGGGTCTTGCCCTTTGTGATGAGAGGTGCGATGGTGGGCCAAGTTTGCGATTGTGCAGCATCGGAAAGAAGGTTCATGATGATTGTTCCGCGGTTGATGGCTTCTTCGATGGGGAAGAGGGTTTCACCTGGTATCTATTGAAGACGAGTGAGAAGGGGGGGAAGCGAGAAAGGGAGGACTGACCCAGCCATCCTCAAGAGCCTGCTTCCAACTCTCGCCATCTTTGCGGACACCGACGATGACATTGAGACCGTTGTCACGGGCATTCAGGCCCTGACCATGACCTTGAGACCCATAGCCGATGAGGGCGAGGGTGTCATTTTTGAAGTAGTCGTGAAGCCTGGCAAGGGGCCAGTCGCTGCGCTCATAGACAACCTCGTCCGTGCCCGCAAAGTTGAGGGTCTTGACGCCACGCGCAGGGAGAGTCTTGTACAACGTGTCAGCCAGAACCAAGCGAGTTTTTTTTTTTTATGATGAAATTTTACCTGAACTGCGGGACGGGGAGCGATGGGGGAGCGGGCGAGGAGGGAGAAGGACGAAGCGTGAAGGGTGGTCGGGGAACGAGAAGCGCGACGGGCAAGGGCGCGGAGAGAGCGCGAGGAGAGACGCGATGCGATTGAGGCCATCGTTTGCAGTCAACGAGCGCGTCGAGTCAGTCTTTTTCTACCTTTGTGGTCTCGGCCGGTTATGTCCGAATTATGTGCCTACAGTACAACAGAATACATACAAACCAGAAATTTATTCGACCTTTTCCGCTGCCTGACCGTACACAATCTCATCCACCTCCTGCCTCTTTCCCTGCGAGCTCAGCAGCGCACCCCACATCAGCGTGCAAAAGGGAGCAAACATCCCAACACGCTGCTGGTACGCCTTGTACGCGACACGGTACTTGGACAACGAAATCGACTCT
Organism: Rubroboletus pulcherrimus; assembly: GCA_038091165.1. NCBI lineage: Eukaryota > Fungi > Basidiomycota > Agaricomycetes > Boletales > Boletaceae > Rubroboletus > Rubroboletus pulcherrimus. The sequence continues at coordinate 25,583 of JBBPNY010000245.1, forward strand.
GTGAACGTGGTCGACGACAAAAACAACGTACACAGCACGAAGCTTGGAAGCAGCGGTGCCAGCGATCTAAGCGATGTTGGCCATTCTTGGCCCCACGGTCCATCCGCACACACCAGCGGAATCAAATTGATGATGATCTAGCCACGCGCCCGTCGTCAGTCGAATCGCGACATCCACCAGCAACACGACATACCCAGAAACTTTGCTCGCAGAAAAAATTGGGGTGTCTCGACCACGCCCACAGTCCCCTCGTCACGAATCCCCTCTCGGCATCTCGCTTCGTCCAGGCAATACGTGCTCCAAACCATTCATTCAGATTCAATTTACCCGAACGCTTGAACGTCTGATACGAGTACTGCTGATTGTCCGCGATGAACTCGGTCAAAATGGTGAGGAATCCAAGTGCGCCAAGAACATAATCAGAGACACCTAAACTCGCGTGCGGTTGAGTGACTGCGATCTTCGCGGGAACACCAAGAAGAAAGAGGATAATATTTTGAGTCACAGCTGGATGCCGTGGTGAGCGTCGCACCCTATAGTGACTGTTGAACTTACCGATGAACGTGAGGTTAATGACCTGGAACAACCAAGCAGGAATATTCTCGCGCACAATCTGCCAGCGGTAGTCCTCGTCATTGCTAATCCGGGCAAGGCATGTCATAAGTCGCTCGTCGGTTCTGCAAGGAAACACTTACAGATGGAAAAGTCCTCGTCGCCATGTATTGTATGAGAGCCTGTGAGTCACACGTTAAGGGGTCATGCAAATAGATAGGAGAACCATCACGTCATGTACCTGAACATCCAAGTGACCTGAATTCCGGCGCATCAGACTCAGCTTCCCATGAATATACAGACAACTTACAACCAAAGCGAGCATGAGTAACGCACGGGGGCTAAAGGTACCCACGAAAGACTCGTGAACCGTTTCGGGAGTGTACGGAAGGGGGAACATCTGGGGAGCGCGGGGCCAGAGTGGGAGGAGTGCGTAATAGGCAGTGTAGATAGTGGGGACGAATGTCCACACTCTGTCCACCTGCGAGACATTGCCGGTCAGGAGGGACAGAACATATGTGATGAGTGTTGTTCCCAGACAGAACTGGATTGTCCAGACAAATAGCGGCGCTTGCTGTTCGAGTACATCCATCGTCGTCGTTGGTTTCAAGTTGTGAGCGAGCCCCTGATGACTATACATATCACTGGCCACGTGACCGTATCCTTTGTTGACACTTGTTGTTTTCCAAAGCTCCTGCCCAACGCAACTCATCTTGTCATCTTCCCGCCATGTCCACCAGCGTCCTCTTCTCCACATTCCCGCCTTTTCCCACCTTATCTCTCCGCGTCCCTTCAGAGACTCGCGTAAATGATCTCTATGGCATTCTCTGCGACCGCTACCCCGATCTACCCGCCTCCGATGCGTTGCACATCTCCCCTTACAGCGGTTCGCTCACCCCAGACACCCGTGTTTCAGAGCTGCATGGCCACTCGTCGGATCTCGTCACTCTGCGGATTGTTCCACGTCTCCGTGGTGGGAAGGGTGGCTTTGGTTCACAGCTCCGTGCTGCCGGAGGTCGCATGAGCAGCCAGAAGACGAATAACAATGACTCGTGCAGGGATCTCAGCGGCCGCAGACTTAGTACCATCAAGACTGCCAAACGGTACCCTCATTCCTTCATTTCGTTGACACATATCTGACCTACACACAGTCTAGTCGACTATATGGAAAACGAAGAACAGCGCAAGAAAGCCGCAGCCGAAGCTACAAAGGCTAAGCTAGAAACCCTTGAGAAAAAGATTGCTTCAGCTTCGGTGGATCCCGAATCTTCAGCCGGGAAAAAACATCGTTTCGACGATACCGAATACCTGGAAGAGAGTCGGGAAATTATTGACAATGTAAAATCTGCCGTTTCTACTGGTTAGTACATCCTCCGAGAAAACGCGGATTCATTACTGAACGAACCCCTGTCAGGCTTGCTCAAGAAGAAGAAAAAAGCCAAGATTAACCATCCTTCGAGTTCTCCAGAAACCTCGAACGCGCCCTCGGAAGAACAAAAGGACCTTGCCTCCACCGTCCCCGGT
>JBBPNY010000246.1:0-27480 GCA_038091165.1 Rubroboletus pulcherrimus
CCCAAGTCCACTAACCACATTTTTCATCAGCGTCAAGGTCGTCGGTTTTCCTCGCGCTCTCCGCCACCGCAACGCCGTCGCTCCCCATCTGGATCACCGTTCGATGCACGCAGTTCTCGCTCACCTCCACTACCCTCCAATCGGCGTTCCCGCACGCCCACCGGCAGACGCCCATCGCGCACACCCCAGAGATTTAATTCACCATCGGTCCGCCGCTCTCGATCCCGCTCTCCCCCTCCTCAACGTTCACGTCGTCGTTACAGTCGTTCGCCCTCTCCTCGCAGACGACGCCGCCCTCCTTCCACGACCCCTTCTAGAGGCGGTTCTCGATCTCGCTCACGGTCTCCTCCTCCCTCTCGAAGGCGAAGACGTTCTCCGTCGCGCTCTCGCTCTCCCCCAAGAAGGTACAGCGGCGGAAAAGACAGACACCGTGACAATCGGAGCCCACCGCCGCGCAGACGTCGTTTTTCCCCATCTCCAACACCACCCTCCAGTCGTTCACCTTCGCCGCCACCTCGGTATGGTCGTCGCCGCAGCCCAAGCCCTAGAGGCGGTCGTAAGGATGGGCGCGATAGTTCATCTCGCTCCCCCACACCACCACCACCACCACCACCACCACCGCGTCGCCGAGATTCTAGGGAACGTGGTCACCGGGCTGTAGAAGAAACCCGTCGTGCTGGGCGAAGTCCGCCTCCTCCCGCGATGGACGTCGATAGGGTAGAAACGCATTCCAGGACACTCGATCCAGACCTCCCTCAAAATTCACGGGGTGAGCTGAAGATCAAAGGTCAAGCGAACGCCCGAAAGTCGAAATGGGATGACGAAGAAATGCAGGTTAGTGACCTCATTATTACTAATGTTCAGCTGCTAAATTTTGTCTTCTTGGAGGAGGGCAAGAGTCCCAGGGACGATGACGTTGTTGCGAAACAAGTATTGGAAAAACGCGAAAATGAGTTGAAGGAGCGAGCCCTGAGGAACAAAGTGATCAGGACTAGAAAGGGCAGTGGAGGTGTCGGTGCTACGTCTGGTTGAGTCACCCCCATGTGCTGTGGCCGGTATACTTCCGTGTTCTCCACCCTGCCACATCGCCACTGATCGCTATGAATCACCTCGCTTCTCGAGGTACCAGGACCGGTTGAAAGAAATAACTCTTCTGTGCTGGCTGGCGAGTACTTTTGATATGTTTTCCTGTTTGCTTCACCAGTTATCTGTTTACTCAAGCGTATACACGATTTATAGCTGTTCCGATGACTTTACCCCCTCCCCTACCAGTGCTTTTCGATTACTGCCCTCGAATAAACAATGTTTTGTGACTATTGCGGATCTTTGAGAATACCAAGATGGATTCTCGACTGACGTTGTCTGACTACAGATCCTCAGCACGGCCTTGTGACGGTTTTTCTTATCCTGCTGTCCGGAACGCATTGAAGATGACGCCCGCAACAGTCATCTCAGACCAGGAATTCATCATCACCAATGAACTCTTGGCTGCCAACAAGGAACTCTGGGTATCACAGCTATCTCGGATAATCACTGGCTGCGCGCCCTTGACAATGGACTTCAGCGAGGAGGCCTCTCGGCAGTGTTTGCCGAAACTTTGCAGCTTACATGGCGGGCGCAATCAATCAGTAGCTATCTTTGGTTTCTCTGCAGGAAAACGTCATTTATTCAAGGTTGTTCCAGTGAATGAGTGCAATTGATGTGGTGCCATTCGGTAGACCCGGTCAGTTGAGGATGATGTCGAAGGGAGGTGTGTATAAGAAGAGGACGACAGTGTAGCCTTTCCTTGTAACCTTCCGGTTCTCTTTTCGTGTAGGAATTCGTAACATCTTACTATCTCTTGTTAGTGCCCACTCGTTTCGTGCCGTCTATCGCTGCAACACGCGACCTTTCAAGTACCTCTGAATCGATGATGTTCGACTACTCCCAATCGTTTCCGGCATTTCGCCTGTCACGAACGTCAACCTTCTCCCGTGTTCCCCCTCAGTCAGCTTTTCTTCTGATTCGTGCCCCCGTAGGACATTGACGTCCAACGTTCGGCACCAAGCTCAACCTCATGTCTGAAACAAACGCCGAGCCATGCGTATGCCCTCGATCCGTCGACCGCGATGTAAACAGTGTCCAGCTGTAGGCGCTCCTCTGATCGCGTATCGTGTACGGTTTGATTCTGCCCTGGAAACGGGTTGTCGGATGCGATGACCGCTGCTGCGTCGATATGGTTATTTAAGTCGACTGAAGTGCCCTGGCTCACACCGAGGACCAGAAAGTTCCCCAGGTTCTTGAGAGCGAGGTACCAAGTCAATTCCTCATGGTATTTCCTTACCACCGATCACCTGGTCAAGAATGTGACCGCTGAGTCGATACTCGAGCAAGCTCAGCACGGATGCGGGTATCTGAACTCATATTCATGCTGCGAGATGACACGAACTCGAAGAACAGCGTAATAAATGTCCAAACCCATAAATCAACGTGGTATGTATGGGTCAATGCGTCCCATCTTCGTTGACCGGGCGCTGGCATAGCATCCATGCGGGCATGTTGAATTGACATCCAATCGAAACTGTAGCGTTGCCTGCTTCTTGTTGCTGTATTCCACCGTGAGTCGAATAATCAAAGTTAAAAGAGTGAACGCGCACCATGACACGGACTCCCGTCGGCATGGGCAAGGGCTGGGACGTATCGTTCGCTTGCTGTGCCTAATAGAGACTGAGCTGCCACGACGAGATCTATCATCACGAGAGATACATACAGGACCAGCTGCCTGTGGGTCTGCATGACCCTGTCCGCCACTGGAGGCGGCCTTGTTCGAATGGCCCGCTTTAGCAGTTTTGGCTTTTGTTTTACGCTGTGACACAGGGTAAACAGCGGCGCCAAGAAACAAGCTAAATGATCAGCGAACCCGTTTTACCGGTTTTTGTTTCAAGAGGGCCGGGTTTAGGGGCACTGCGACCGATCGCTGTGATGGTTCGTCAGACACAGTGCACACAGTTTACTGAGGAAGAGAACACTCACCGGCGCACGTCGATCTTCAGCCATTCTGGAAGGTCCCACGTTTGCAGTACTCTCCCTTGCCTGTGATCTGGAACGAGATCGGGGATTCACAGCTCGACCGGACTCTGTGGAAAGGTGATCTGGCTGATGTGGACCCTGGGTCTTCTCACTCCTCTTCATCACTGTCTGCAGCCACCTTTTGACCGCCGGGATACCTCCAGACGACTCGACAGTACCACGATGTTCCTCTGCGCGTGCCTCTGGAGGGGACATCGCGGGCAGGGCAGTTGGCAACTGTGACAGGACCTCCGATGAGCCTGGCGAGACTACCCCAGCCTCACGACGATGGGCAGAGGTTTCTGGGGACGGCGGCTCCAGCGACGTCAACACAAAAGCGGAAGTACAGTGAAATCAACACAAACCTCATCAAAGTCAAATAGGGCCCCAGGTGCACTAGTCGGCACCTCGACCTTTGCTATCATCAACACCAGCGTCAAAAGTAAAGGGTCAAAGTCTTACCTCGAGTGGATCGTCATCACTGACTTTGTCGTGGTTCCCCGAGGCTGAAAGTTGCTCATCCTCTTCATGGGTAGGTGCCTAATGGCATGGGGAATGTCAATTTGTACCTTATGCAACAAGCCAGCATTGTGAATGCACAAATTCTTACATGGAAGGGACCATACGAGTCCGGAAGGATATCGCTGAGATTACGAATCGTGACTTTCCCCTTGGTTCCGCCAGTCGCAAGATAGCTGTAATCTGCAGAGAGAGCAATTGAGCGCAACTCTTGACTGTCTTCGATGACAGGACCAATCCGAGCAAGTGTTGAAGTATCCCAGAACAAGATGAAATTTTGTGAGAAGGAAGCAAGAAATTTTCCATTGGCAGCTAGAGCGATACACGGTCGGAACTGCCAGTTGCTGCCCGTGTGCGAATTGTCAACCTGCGATTCAGCTAGTAGGGAGCCAGTGGACACCTCGAAAGCCTTGATTGTCTTTTTGTCAGATGCAGCAAAAATTTGTTGGCCGTTGTTCGACCATGCAAGGGAAGTGGCTGTGATCCATATGGAATTCCCGTCGGCCTTGATGGCGATGAGTTGGTCGCTGTTGCGACTGTCGAAGACGCGAACGGAGTCCCCACTGGCAGTGGCGATCTGTTCGCCATTGGGGGAGAATTTAACTCCTACGATGTCATTGTCATGTTGGAGTGGGCCAGCCAATCTCTCGCCAGTGACGAGGTCCCAGATGTTCGCTTTATTGTCCCCGTATGCAGTACTGGTGGCAAACCTGGTAGCGTCGAGCGAGATGTCTACCGCACCCACGGTTTTTCTCTCCTCCACCTCGATGGCCTTTTCCTGGATTTTTTCGTCCCATACGCTTGCCCCCTTCCCATTAGTCCCACACACAATCCACTTGTGGTCTGTCGACACAGAAATGGCGAAGGTCACAGTGCCCAACCGTTGCATTCCCACCTCTTGACCATCTGCAACCCGCCACCGTCGAATCCCATCCGTACTCCCGCTTAATAAATGGATTCCGTCAGGGTGGAAAGCGATTGCCCACACCGTATTAGAGCTCGGATCGGCGTCAAGTACTATCGTATGTTCTTACTGAATTGTCAGCATTGTACAATCACTCCCAAGAACTGCTACGCACTGTTCTTTGCTGACGACATCCTCCGCAATGGTGCACGCTTGTAGGTTTGCAGTATGAAGAAGCAAAGTGTTGAGGTCGAGTCCTGGTACGGAGAAAGTTGGACTACATAAACACGTCTGAGCTCTTTTCGGTCATGCAAGCGCCTCGCATCATTGGCGCTTATTCTCATTCGGATCCCGGCCGGGCGACCTCGTTGGGATGACTAGGCAATCGATCGGCGTTGGCGTCACTGGACGTGGTCTAAGTTGCTGTGGAACTTACGATTGCGCTCCGTACTTTTTCGGCCGACTCTAAGTTGCAGGACTCTATCCTGATTGCCCACGGAGTGTACAGATAGCTCATCACGCTCTCGTGTGCGTCCGCGATCTGTCTCTTGGGCCGCAGGCGCATCGACGTGACATTGCAAAGAACATCAAGCGCGTCCATACAAACATGAAGCTCGTGGATACGTATTGGCACAGACGGCAAGGCTTTGCTGCACCGGGTGTTGATCTTGTATCCGGCAAGTCTAGCCCGACTTCACTCTTGTATTGCTATCTGAACTGCGACCTTAGGTTCGCACCCACCAAGCATTCACCATTTCGAATGTGCAGTTTCCCTTGTTCGGAAGGTCGGTACCCCGGAACTCCCGTCCTGGCCTGTCCCCGTGCAGGGAACCCGACCTGTAGCTTGGCGTGAAGATAGTCTCCCCCTTGGACGTTTGACCAATTCGGCTGACACCCGATCGATGACTGAGGGCGCCATTCTTCAGAAGCCCTCGTTCTCAGTTTCAATATCCCTCCTCTCCTTCCACATCTCGTCAAGTTCTGAAGGGAGCACAGCCCAACCTTCTTGGTGTCCTGTGCGAGCAACGCGTCTTCATGTATTTGTACAGCCTTCTGTTTCGTACCTCGAGGGGTCCAGACTGGTCTGCAGAGAGACGAGCCGGCTCGGCCCCAACAGCAGTGTCTGGAAATTCTTCTCTTCCATCCACGAGCTCACGCTGGATGCAAAGTGTCATGTTTGTGTTGGTGATCCGGAGACGGAGGATAACACGAGCAGACTCCTGTGCGCCATCATGGCGAACAAGTCGACCACTGTTGTCTGGGATGGGCTTCAATAAGTCGTCTGATGTCACGAGTTCTTGTTCACGGCTCTCTCCCGATTTGGGATCGATTCCAGAACAGATCGTGGAGACGATGGGAGCTCTATGAAAACTTTTGTTCCCACCAAGCTCACGGAAGATACGCAAATTGAGCAGCAATGTGCCATCCATCCTCGCGCTGGAGATGTGGTGCATGGAGATGACGCAGGAGAGTTTAACACCTTGTTTATGGCCTACGAATCGGGTCGGTCGGCGTCAGATAGAGCATGTATGGAACGGACAAGCCCTCATGTCGGTGAGGTACGTCGAAATGGTTGTAATGATATCTGTATCAGTGCATATCGTGTCGTCTGACCCAGTAGTGTCAATCAGGCCCGCCCTGTGGTCGTCGAGGGCACACAGTCGCGACTCTAGCACCTCGGATGGAGCAATTCTTCAATATGTCACTGATAGACAGAGCCGATCTACTGATGACATTTATCTCACCGAAACCGATAGGCCTGTATCTGGCAGCTCCATGTCGCATGCAGATACCGCCATGTACATGCAAGGGGATGACGACGCCATGCACAGTGTATCATACGGGGATGGACATGTCATTTTTCCAAGCGGAGCCACTGCTGCAAAGTCGGGTCCTAGCACCCGAACTGAAATTGCATCACCCGCAGCCAAATAGTACAGTATCACCTCCCCCAGCACCAACCCTGCGTTCGCATACCGGCCCTCCGCCAGTGGGCATGTGTCGTGCACTACAACCCCAGGCTTCGCAGTGCCGCTTGTCTCAGGCCTCCAAGGTCGTGACTGTCCCGCAGTTCGAACCACGCACATCCATGTTTTTCATGCGTGCTAATACTCATGCATTCTGGTTGCTACGTAGTACGTTGTTCACTTGTGCCTTCAATCGAAGAGGTATGGATTGTCCAGCTTGAAATCGAAGCCGGATAAGTGGAACTACAGCGTTGGACAGAAAGCCTTGATGGACGACGATCAAAGTTGACTTGCCTCTGCTGTATGGACAGCGGAGGCCCTATACCTGTGTTTCCCATGTTCGAAACAACGTCGATACCGGTTGGGCGACCAAGCCGCACCCCGTGTCGATATGGTTGACTTCAGTCGGCTGGAATGCCCTGGCTTCCTAGGACCAGGGTGCCCTCCAGGTTCTTGAGAGCGAGGTATGAAGAGGGTTCCTCATGGTATTTCCTTACCACCGATCAGCCAGTCAAAGATGTGACCGCTGAGTCGATATTCGAGCAAGCTCAAAGGACGCGGGTATCAGCACTCATATTCATACTGCGAGATGTACGGGAACTCGAAGAACGACGAAATAAATGTCCAAACTCATAAATCAACGTGACATGCATGGATCAATGTGTCCCATCTTCACTCACCGGGGTCCGGCACGACATCCATGCAGGTAAGCTGAACCTGCACCCAATTGCAATGGTAGTATCACCTGCTTCTTGCTGACGTATTCCGTCGTGAGTCTAGCAATCAAAGTTAAAAGAGTGAATGCACACCATGAAATGGACCCCGTTGGCACGGCCAAGGGCTGAGATGCATCATTCACTTGCTGCGCCTAATAGGAAGTGAGCTGTCACGACGAGATCTATTGTCGCATGAAATACATACAGGACCAGCTGCCTGTGGGTCTGCACGACCTTGTCCGCCACTGGAGGCGGCCTTGTTCGAATGGCCCGCTTTAGCAGTTTTGGCTTTCGTTTTACGCTGTGACGCAGGGTAAACAGTGGCGCCAAGAAACAAGCTAAATGATCAACGAACCTGTTTTACCGGTCTTTGTTTCAAGAGGTCTGGATTTATGGGTACTGCAACTGATCGCTGAGATGGCTCGTCAGACACACCGCACGTTGTTTACTGAGGAAGAGAGCACTCACTGGTGCACGTCGATCTTCAGCCATTCTGGAAGGTCCGGTGTTTGTAGTATTCTCTCTTATCTGTGACCTGGAATGAGATCGGGGATTCGCAGGTCGACCGGGCTCTCTGGAAGAGCGATCTGGCTGGTGTGAGCCCTGACTCTTGTCACGCCTCTTGATAACCGTCTGCAGCCACCTCTTAACTGTCGGAATCCCCCCAGACGATGCAGCAGTACCATGATGGTTCTCTGGATCAGGCACTTCGGGAAGGGAGGATATGGACAAGCCTGGTGGCATTACCTCACCCTCACGATTATGGGCGGAGGAGGCCGGCGATGGAGGCTCCAGCAATGTCAACACGAAAGTGGGAGCACAGTGAGATCAGGACAAACCTCATCAAAGTCAAACAGAGGCGCAGTGCACTTGTTGGCACTTCACCATGGTTCTCCGACTCAGGCTGACTTGTCGTGTTTTGTTCCTGCGTGGGGATGCAGAAGTCAGCGTGAATCCCTCCGGGTGCCAACAGGACAAACTCCTACCAGAGTCTCATCTGCTGCTTTGTTGTTCCATGGCCCATCTTCAGTTGGTGCCTAAAACAGGGGAATGACGATATGTACCATATTCAATGTGCACAAATACTCACATGGAAAGGACCATACGAGTCCGGAAGGATACCACTGAGATTGCGAATCGTGACTGTCCCCTTGGTTCCGCCAGTCGCAAGATAGCTGCAATCTGTGGAGAGAGCAATTGACCATAACCGTTGACTGTCTTCAAGTTCGATGACTGGGCCAATCTGAGCAAATGTTGACGTGTCCCAGAACGAGATAGAATAATTTAGTGAGAAGGAAACAAGGAACTTCTCATTGGCAGCTAGAGCGATATACGGTCGGAAGTCTTCATCGCTGCCAGTGTGCGAATTATGAACCTGTGGTTCGGCCAGTAGGGACCCGGTGGACACCTCGAAAACCTTGATTGTGTTATTGCGAGATGCAACAAAAATTTTCTGGCCGTTGTTTGACCATGCGAGGGGAGTGACTCCAAGCCACCCGGATTTCAAGTCAGCCTTGATGGTGGTGAGTTGGTCACCGTTACAACTGTCGAAGATGCAAACAGAGTCCCCACGGACAGTTGGTGATCTGCTCGCCATTTGGGGAGAATTTAACTCCTCCGACGTGACTGTCATGTTGGAGTGGGCCAACCAATCTCTCGCCTGTGAGGATGTCCCAGATGTTCGCTGTGTTACTGTCTCCGGCGGTGGCAAACCTGGTGGCGTTGGGCGAGATGTCCACTGCACCCACATTTGTGTCCTCCACCTCAATGGCCTTTTCCTGGATCTTGGCGTCCCATACACTTGCTCCCTGCGACGTGCCACATACAATCCACTTGTGATCCCTTGACACGGAAATGGCAAACGTCGCGCCCTGTTGTTGCTTCCCCATCTCTTGACCATCCACAACTCGCCATCGTTGGATCCCATCCGAACTCCCGCTTAATAAATGGATTCCGTCAGGGTGGAAAGCAACTGCCCACACAACATTAGAGCGACCGGCGTCAAGCGCTATCGTATGTTCTGACTGAATTGTCAGCAATGTACAATCATTCCCGAGAACTGCTACGCACTGTTCTTCGTTGACGACATCCTCTGCAGTGGTGCACGCTTGTAGGTTTTGTGGTGTCAAGAAGCAAAGTGTTGAGGTCGAGTCGTGGCACGGAGAGAGTTGGACTGCATAAACATGTTTCCCTCTCCCCGGTCACGCAGCGCCTCGCGTCTTTGGCGCTTATTCTTATTCGCGGATCCCAGCTAGGCGACCTCGTTGGGATGGTGGACTAATCAGTGGACGTTGGGGGAATCTGGTGTCATTGACAGCGGGTTTACTGTGGTGCTTGCGACTGTACATCGTATCACCTCGGCTGACTTCAAGTTACAGGACTCTATATCGATTGCCCATCAACACCTTGAGTAGATCCACGATCGGGTCGCTTTGGATCGTTGACGGGACGTTGCAGAAAACATCAACTACAGCCATCTCTGCCTTTGTGCCCGAGCCCCGTGGACCCGTATTGGCGCAGACGGCAAGCTTGGGTGCACCTGGTGTTGATGATGTATCTGGCAAGTTTACCCCACCTTCACTCCTGAGCCTCAATCTGAACTGTGACCTTAAGCTTGCACCCGTCCGAGCGTGCATCATATTGAATACGCATACGCATCTCCCTTACTCGCAAAGCCAGTACCCTGCAATCCCCGTCCTGGCCTGTCCCCTTCCAGTGAACCCGACCTGTAGCTTGGCGTGAAGGTAGTCTTCCTCCTGGACGTTTGTCCAATTCGACTGACACCCGATCGATTTGTTGAGGGCGCCATTCTTCCGAAGCCCTCGTTCTCGCTTTCAACATCCCTCCTGCATCTCGTCGGGTTCTGAAGGGAGCACAGCCCAACCTTCCTGGTCATGTGCGAGCAACGCGTCTTCATGTATTTGTACAGCCTTCTGTTTCGTACCTCGAGGGGTCCAGACTGGTCTGCAGAGAGACGAGCTGGCTCAGCCCCTACAGTAGTGTCTGCAAGTTCTTCTCCCTCGTCCACGAGCTCGCGCTGGATACGACGTGTCGTGTTTGTGCTGGCGATTCGGAGACGGAGGACGCCTGTGTACCATCATGGCGAACAAGTTGACCACCATTGTCTAGGATGGGCTGGAATAGGCCGTCTGATGTCGCGCGTTCTTGTTCACGGCTCTCTCCCAACCTGGGCCGACCCCAGATCAAGCGATGCGGTATCTCTGGGGCATTGTCAATGTGTTATTCTGCGGTATGTTCTACATTGATTGTGACAAACCGGGAATGGCTCTGCAAACAATTGGCCACAGGAACACTCACAGGGTCGGCTCTGTGGGACCACTTATGCCCATACTTCGAACAGCCCGACTTGTTTATCGTGGTTTTTGTCTCCCTTTGAGGTCTCACCGAAACTGATACAAAATGGGAGAGGCCCATATCCAGCTCGATGTCGCACGCAGATACCGCCACATACATGCAAGGGAATGGCGACGCCAAGTACAACGATACGGGGATGGACATGCTATTTGTCCAAGCGGAGCCTCCGCCGCAAAGTCCGGTCCCAGCACCCAAACTGAAATTGCATCCCCGGCAGCCAAACATAGCATCATCGTCCCCCAGCACAGCGTACGCGTACTGGTGTTCTCCGCCTCTGGGGATGCGTCGTGCGTCACAACTCCAGGCTGCTCAATACGGTCCGTCTCAGGGCTCAAAGGGCTGTGACTATCCCCCGGTTAAAACCACCGTTAGTCGCAATCCAAGTGGGATTGGGACACAACACGCGACGACGACGACGCCTCAGTTGCAGGCAGGTGCTGCCGGTATCGGTCCGGCTTAGGGGGTGCAAGGCAGCTTGTATTCAACATGATCTACGGTACCGCGCGTTCGGTTATAATGTCTGTTGGCTCGATCCCTCGATGGATGCTGAAATGTACAGTACAGTTATGATAGGCGTGGCTGGTAAACAAAAAACAAGGAAAACAAAAAGGAACTCCCAAAGACCGAAAACCACCCCCCCCCCCTCGTTTCCATGCAAACGTGAACCCCTTTGCGGATACAAGTACCGTAACGTTGACACGTTTGCACGTAATTCGCGTTACGCCTTGATATCACCACTACAGCGACCGCAACGAGATCTGAATTCGGAGCAAAGGTGGACGGCGCAACGTCTATAATAGCCGCACTATGCCGCAAGTACTATTGGGATTACTGATACGATCCGAGTTCCAAGCTATGTAGTAAACCTCTTTTTCTTTTTCTTTTTCCAGATCCGATCTCGAATTTCCCCATCGTTCATCGTGTTGGTGACGTGTCATATGATCTCGCTGACCGATCCACGAAAAACAATCAGCCGTTGCTGAAATCGAGACGGTTCAACATATTCCCGAGGTCTTCCAGATCAGCATCATTTTCCCTCGTCTTTTCATCCCTTCCATGCGGTGCTCCGAGGACCAGTCGACTCGCTTTCCCTCGCCAACGGCTCACTTGATGACATAGAAGCCCTTCGATGTCGTCTACGCTCTGACAGTCGTTCAGAGTCAGCCGTAATTTCGAATACCATGGACGACGCGCACTATAAGCAAAAAAAAAAAGTTTACATATATATAATAAGTATTTTGTCGGCTCGAAGTAGATTTCTACCAAGTAAAATATACGCACCATTGAAACTCAATCATATAGCGTACGTGCGCTTGCATCGTCTTGAGTGGCGTCACGGCCCCGAGGCGCTTACAAATATCGAGATATTCCAGGGCCATGAGAATGGGATCCCGAACCGCCTCATCGCCTGAAAACAAGCTACGATCACGGCACATCGTCAGCCCTCAGGGGGCATGAACACGACGAAGGATAGGGACGGGAAACAGTCACACACAAACACACCATGGATTTCCCAGCAGCGGTTCCCCAACCATGACACCATCCGCACGGGTATACGACGCGTTATGCTCGACGTCCGAAAACGTCCGTACGTTGCCGTTGCTGACGACGGGAATCGTGAGCGCTTGCTTGAGCTCGCGTATGGCGTCGAGATCGGCTGCGCCTTGACGTCGTCTTTTGGCAGATACGTGGCGTGCGTGTAAGGTGACCCAGGATGCACCCGCGTGTTCCAGCACGCGACCAACATCCGTCGTCTTGCCGGAGGGGCAGAGACGGATCTTTGCCGACGATGGGACGGTGAGAGAGTGAGCCATCGAGGAGACTGTCATCGTTAAAAAACAAATAAATAAAAGTTGACCGAGAAGGATCGGGGAGGGGGGGGATGCAAATCGGGACAAACCTATCGTGTCCACCAACGGCCAGTCCTTCTTCGTGAGCAAATACCCTCCAAAGTGACCTTGGCGCGCATATTCCTGAGGACAGCCAAGGTTCAAGTCTGTGAGATACGTTTGGGAGTGAGCTTTTTTCCAACGGAGCCATAGTTCGTTTGCGCACCTATCCCGTCACAATATGGCTGAACGCGCCGTGCTGCGCTCACGATCACTTCTGGATCGTTTCCACAGAGCTGGACCACCACGGGACGTGTATAGGTGTCCCAGTCGGAATGGGTGGATTGAAGATCTCGAATATGATAGTGCAAGTAATCGAGGTCGTTGAGGAGCCTGTGAGGATCAAGCATCTGAGTGTATGTCAATGTCGCGCCATATCGCCGAGTGAGCAAGCGGAAGGGAGCGTCGCTCTGGTTGACCATTGGGGCTGAAATATAAGTCAGGTCAGGGATCATCGTCGTTGCCGGACGCAGTCATTCCCATGTGCTCGTCGTCGCGCATATGTCAGTGACAACCTCATTCTGGCAAAACTGGCCTACTAAGCTTTCACAAATCCTTGCACTCAGCATAATCCAAAGATCCAGCGAATAAATTAGATGTTTAAAACATTTGACGGTACAGACATAGATAGAAAGTAATAGGAAACAATGCATAGGCCATATGCATGAGAAAGTATTCGAAAATGGTATACATCAATATCTGGAACCGAATAACGGAATGATCTAGCAATGCATGTCGTGGATATCAACAAATAGTGAAAAGAGAAAATCATGTATGACCGATTCAGTGATCCCAGAGATCGATGTCTATGTGTGCAGTGAGCCAACGACAGTGAGACAGGGATGCAAAAAAACGTGGAACGAAAAAAGTACGCGCAACGCAAAGCCTTGCAGCACGAACCCAACCCAAAAACAAGACACATTACCCAAAACTTCCTTATGCTTCCTTCAACCCCTTGTTCGTTGTTGTGCTCACTTCGGGATCCGACTCCCGATGGAACAATCCATTTCGTTTTGGTAAACCACCTTCACACTGAGCAGACGTCGAGCGTTTGATGACTTGCGCACCTCCTTTACGATTACTGTCCTGTGAACTTTTCTGCGAAGAATCAGGTGTAGATACTTGAGACACGTCGGGAGATGGGCTCCGAGGTGGGTTCTCTGAAGCTCTTCCATCACATCTTCGATGTGCATTCTCCCCACGTGACACGCCAGACCCCGACGCGAACCCATGCCCCTCTTTGAGGATGCCACTTGCAACACTCGACACCGGTGGGAAGTAACCCGTATCCCCACTGGGCTGGTTAACAGGTGGGAAATATCCCTCGACACCAGTATGCGATTGTTCGTTAAACCCATCCGCAGCATGCACTGGCGCGCCGACCGTTGGATTCATCCATGGCGCATGTGACCAGAATGCACCCGGAGTCATCGTTACCCCAGGCGTCAATGCGACACCAGGGGTCATCGGTACTGGGACGCCGGTCACGGGCACAGATACTGTTGGGGGAACGATTCCCGGCGATAGCGGTACCATAATTCCAGGTGAAAGCGGGATACCAGGCGAGAACATCGAAGGGTGGATCGGCGTATACGACATTCGTTGTTGCGGAGCATTGGAGAACTGCGCGTAGTATGGGTGTTGGGGCACTTGTGTAGTTGGCTCCCACTTCGGGGGATCGGTTTGTCTTCCTTCGTTCTGGGGGGCGTGCTGGCTCTGCGCCTCACTACCCTTGTTCTCGCGTACGTATCCATTTTGTGTTGGAGTCTTTGCTTGGGGAGGCAAAAACGTGAAAGGTGGCATGCTGGGCGTAATCGGAGGTAACCCATGAGGAGTAATAACACCATAATGCACAGGGGTCACATGGGAAGGGTATGTTCCATACTGCGCGTGACCGGGGTGATGCAGCGGACTGTGCACGTGGGCAGGGTGGTGTAGGGGACTGCCCATGGGGTGGTGAAGGGGGCTGCCCATTGGATGGGGGTGCACGGGACTGAGAGGATACCCTGGGTGATAGATCGGACTCTGAGGATGCACATGCGGCGAGAAAACCACACCAGGCGGAAGGGTGAAAGCACCGGGCGGAGGAAGCGAAATCGGACCCGGGTGCCGATGAGAAGACGACTGCGTGGATTTTTTACCATGCCCCTGAGGCCCTGCTGATGAAGAGGCCTGCGGTTGTTGCTCCCCAGACGGCGTCGATGATTTCCTCTTCTCTTCTGCCTGTTTGTTTTGAGCTCTGTTAGCGCGCCGCATCCCGAGCGCACCGAGCGCCGTCGTAACAGAGTCGACAGTCCCGTTGGTTTTGTGCGTGGGGGAGTCTTTGCGTAGCTGAGGCTTTGATGCATCCCAAGTCGTGTCAGGTGCAGGCGGCGAGCCGGCATTAAGTATTGGCCGGGCTGACACAGACGCGCCGAGAGACGTCCCTTCCGATGTGCTTCGTGGGGGTATTTTCGTGTTGGCGTGACTCGGAGGCACTTGAGCACCTCTACTCTCCGGAGATCCAATCCTTGAAAGGTCAGGCCAGCTGTTGCTGACGCTACCACTGTTGAGCGAAGGTGGCGAAGCGGTTTTGGAAGCCGATCCCGCTGACCCTAGGTGTGATCCCGGCTTCGAGGCTGGTAAACTGAGTGACATGGCCACAGGAGCCAAAGAAGGAAGCTTTGAGGTTCCCATCGCACACAATGGAACCGATGATGCAGGTGTTGGCCCATCGTCCTCCAAGACTGGCGTGCCCAACTGAGCAATGGACCTCTGAGATGATGTGCCCAAGCTAAGATTTTGCGAGCTCGTTGAACCCATCGGAGGGCGCTGTGAACTACCCGCGCCAAACGGAGGCGTTTCCGAGCTAGCACCAAACGAAGGTCTTTCTGATGCGTTGGCACCAAAAGATGGTCTCTCCGCACTAGCAGCACCAAAGGATCGTCTAGCAGAACTCGAAAAGCTGGTCCGCTGCGACCCGAAACCAAGGCTCGCTCCGTCACTGAGTACATCCCCCCTCGACGACGCGGCACTTAAGTTCAACCTACGAGACCCCGGTGAGTAGAAACTCGAGGTTTGGGAGGACCCAGCGCTCAGACTAGGTCGGGGTGAGCCAAAACTTGAGCCAAGTGACGTGAGGGAGTCGGGACTAAGTTTGATGTCATTCCGGTCCGTGGCCAACGTCAAGTCCGTGGCGCTTCCCAAGGGGTCTATCGCACCAAAGCTATGCACTGAAGAGCCACTGGATGATACCTTTGCGGATATCGGAAGTGGTGATCCAGTAAGAGAGTGTGGCTGAGATAGGGAGCGGGCGGAAGGGGGAAGAATGGGCTGTGGGATCGAGGCAGCCAAAGAACTTGCGCCCAACGATTGGCCCTGTAGCTGTAGCAAGGCGGGGGATTGAAGATGCGATGGAGACTGAGACAGAGCAGCAGGTGGCGTCAATGAAGGCGATTTAAACGATGAACTACGCGGTCGTGCGAGAAGAGCATCCAATTGGGTAGATGTTAGACCCTCAGCCTCAAGGCGAGAGCGTTGAAGATCGAGATGCAACTGTGACTGAGCAAGTGCATCGAGGTGAGAGTGCGGTCTCCCGTCATGGGTACTGAGTACTTCAAGTCGCGATAACTGGGATGCCAGCTGGGGAAGCGAATCATATGGCGGGAACAGGGAAGCCGATACAGCCTGTGACGAAATACCAACAAGTGGAATGCTCTGGGATGACTGGGTAAACTTGTCGTAGTGGACTTTCAGCGGTCTGCCATTAAATTCATACCTACCAAACGAGAAAGATGGTGAGCAAGTGAATATCATCAATCGGAACAAAAAAAAAAAAGGCAAAAATGGGGCGTAATACCCTCAATCACATTCCACTCGACGGTAAACTAGCGCGCGCGAGAGAGAAATGGCGCCTGATAGGACTCGAGCGACAAGATCGTGAACCGAATGTGAAACATGACGAGGCAGACGCCCTTTCAACTCACCCATCAAACATTCGTCTTGCACGCTCCGCGCCGTCTTCGGTTACGAAAGTTACCGTGCCGAAGCCCCGAGATCGGCCATCAGGGCCAAGAGAAACATCCGCACGTGTGACAGCGCCCGCAGCACGAAAGAGATCTTTTAGATCCTGCCATTGGATGTGGAAGGGTAGCTTAGGGATCGGGTGAGCAATACGGCAGGTGGGAGGGAAGGCGGCAAAAAGCAATCGCGCTGTGTTTTCGATGTGATGAAGAAAGACGTACATTGCCGACAAAGAGGGTGCGCATTCCTGTACCTCCGCTCAATAACTCGCCATGTCCTGGGACGGCCATTGCAAGGTTGTCGAGAGTGCTCAAGGCGTTCAAGACAGGGAGATTAAGCGCTTGTTGTACGAATGGTACAGAAGGGTTAGGTGAAGCAGAATTAAGATTTAAATCTGCATCAAGTGTGGCGCCTAGACGGTCTGGTCGAACTTCCAGGACTCGTGTTTGCCAGCAATAACCGTTAAACATATCAATGGCACGGCCGGCATCCTCTGCAGTGGCAAGGAGAACGGTGCCATAGCCGCGTGAGCGATTATCGGGACCAAGCGAGACATCTGCACGGAGGACGGTTCCGGCACGGCGAAAGAGATCTTTGAGGTCCTGCCAGCGTACGCGATACGGAAGCTAAGGAGGTTGGATGGATTGGGTCAGACGAGCGCCGTGGAGGAAAGGGACACGTACGTTTCCTACAAATAGCTGGGTGCGCGTATCGCGGAGGGGTTTGTCGAGGGGTGGGTGCGAAGAGGTGGCCATCTTAATCACGGCTTCGATGTCATCATTCGTCGGGGTTGATCGCGTGGGTTCGGGGGGAGTGGATGTGCGGGGGGGAGAGGGCTGTGGACGGAGAGGGTCAATATGTACGGGGGAGCGAGGAGGGGAAGATACACACGGAGGGGGACATGGGATTGAGGAGAGTCGCCGTTATGTCGACGACGGTGGAGAGAGAGAAGAAGAGAAGGTCGGATTCATGTACACGGTATGCTCCACAGCGACGAAAAACAGGGTCCACACCCAGCGCCACCTCTACGTCAGACGTCATTCCCCTCTTATGGCACCCCACCTCACCCCCTCCGCTTCCCCGACCCCACTCACAGGGCACAGGGCCCCCCCCCGCGCCGCAGTCCAACACAACCAGCTGTACATTCTCATGTTGTCTAGAATGTCTCCAGCTGGCCAATCAATTTCGATCATTCAATCAAATTCGCTCAGGAACAACGACCATCGTCACCGACCCCTGCGCCGCATATACTCTCAGAGCGCGACGATGTTGGCCACCAGTCCTTCACGACTAGCCTTTACACCAAGCCACGGTACCCTTTCTGCTCGAAATGCTCATGACGGGCTCTACCAGGGTTTGGGGCACCCGATGCTGCGCGGTGTCAGGTCTGAATCCAACTCCAGCGACGATCAATCGTGTTCCCATGAGGCAACAGATGGCAACTGTGGCCTCAGGCCTCAGGCTCTGATGCTGACCTTCATCAAACGTTACATCGGACTGAGAAGATGATGAGTGTGACGTCTTCACACCACCCGCAGTATCTACTGAATCCCGCAGAAACATAGCAAATTGAATGCAGGCCACGCAGGCGCTGAGATGGACTTGAAGCATCAACATATATCACGGAACACTCTATCTCTTGCGTGTGATCAAGGCGGAGCATATTAATCCGGTGCGCTAAATTATAAATATACTTTCAAATCTTTCCAATAAAAAGATTCTTGATCATCTCGCGACCTGTGATGCGCGTGGTATGGTATAACGTTGGAACATCAAGCGTCGATGTGATTGTGTCCGCAAAGCCGAATGGCAACATGAGAGGAATCCATCCTACAATTCACATAAGATTGGACCATAACGGCCACAGAAATCGGTAAAAGAGCGTACCTCGAGCGTACTCCATTGCAAAGCAGCCTTCGTGCATCTTGTACTGCTTCGCAGTCCCCCGTGGCAGCAAGTGGACGTCTCCCGGTTTGTACCTCTCCATCTCGAGCGCACCTGGCTTGAATGCCCATTGCTCGCCAATGAGGATGTGGAAGTAATCATCCGCGGTATGCAATCCAGTGTGTCCCTCGGTACCGAGGGGCGTACCGAAGATGATAAGATATTCGGTAATGGACGCATGGATGATGTACATGGCGCCCATGGCACCCCCAGCATTGTTGAACACCCATTCAGAGGAATTAGTATTTAGCGCGATTTGGTTGGACGGTTGCGGGAAGGTTGCAGTGAGGTTGGTGAGAATGTGTTGAATCATGCCTTCAGCGTTGTTGGGGGATGCGGCAATGGCGTCTCGTGCAAGTTCATGCAAGAAAGGTGGGTCTAGGACATACCACCGGTCCTGCAGCAAGTGGCCGAAGCATTCTAGTACTGGCAGAGTCCAACAGATGACTAACTCACCTTGATTGAATCTAACCAACTACACGTTACACAAAGGACGCCGAGGAACACAGCGCTGAGTGTCCATTTTGTGAAACAGTTTGCGGAGGACAGAGAAGATTTGGAAGCTTGGGTCGTGGAACATGACTCGGCCATGGAATCTCGTGAAACTGGTTGACTTGACTTTGAAAATGGAGTTTGGACGGGACCCGCAAATCAGGCCGGAAGTCAAAGCGTCAGAATAAAAGGACCTTTCAAAGCCATTTCGTTGTTGACACGTGACCGCCAATACCCGGGGATTGGCTAAGTGAATTTCAGAGGTTTCGTTCTCGCAAAAATAAAGGAAATGAATAAGTGCTATAAAATACAATACATAGGGAGAAAGCAATAATCTAGCAAAGGAAAACACCTAAACTTCCTGGCTTTCCTTCTTACCCTTTGATGTTTTGCTGGGCAGTAGTTCAGGGTTGATAAATGGTACAACACCACCCTGCGAGATGACCACATCGCCAAGGAGTCTGTTCAACCTGGATGCACCTCAATAAACCTGATTCGGAAACATGAAGCACACTAGACTCACTCTTCGTCGTTCCGAATGGCCAGTTGCAAGTGTCGAGGTACGATACGTTGTTTCTTGTTGTCGCGTGCAGCGTTGCCAGCCAGCTCAAGAATTTCAGCGGCAAGGTATTCGAGGACAGCAGCGAGGTAGACTTTGGACGGAATGAATTGCGACTCCAAAACAGCGCGTTGCGTTCCAAAACTCACCAGGTGCACCATTTCCTATCCGTTGAGCGTAGTTACCCTTCTTCAGCAGACGGTGTACACGACCGACAGGGAACTGAAGGCCAGCCTTGGCGGAACGCGACTGGGACTTGGTGGCCTCACCGGAAGTCTTGCCACCAGACTTTGCTTTGCCGCCTTTTCCAGACATTGTGGTTCACAGATGATTTGGGGCTTGAGTAAGTTGGTAATGCGGCGACGGGGGGACGAATATGGCGACGGCGAAATATGTACCGTTCCCTTTATACCCACGCGGGTGGGTGAACGAAATAAAGTTTACAGATCAACAAGGACGCGACGCGTCTGTGGTGAATGCCAAACATGACCACACGCGTCTCAGGAGGTATATAGCACGCCGCGATGCTCCCCACCACCCCATATATCGCCAGTTATTAGCGCGTTCTCTGACCTTCCCGTCCAACAACGTTTTCACCATGGCCGTTGCTCCTCCTTCCACTGCCTCCAAAGCCCCAGCCAAAGCACCCGCATCGGCCAAGGCAACTAAAAAAGCCGCGAAGACATCAAGTGCAACTGCAGTAGAGGGTGAAAAGAAAAAGAGGCGCAAGGTTCGCAAGGAGACTTACTCATCATACATCTACAAGGGTACGTGCCTCGTTTCGAGTCTTTGCATTTTCTCATGCTCGTTGCAGTGTTGAAGCAGGTTCATCCCGATACTGGTATCTCCAACAAGGCCATGGCCATTCTCAACTCCTTTGTCAACGACATTTTCGAACGTATAGCCACTGAGGCGTCCAGTCAGTCTAGCTTCCGTCTAGGTTAGTGTATTGAGCTCACCTAGCCTGCTAGAACTTGCTTCATACTCTAAAAAATCCACCATTGCATCACGGGAGATCCAAACGGCAGTACGCCTAATTCTTCCTGGTGAACTTGCCAAACACGCTATCTCGGAAGGCACGAAGAGCGTCACCAAGGTCGGTCTATTTCATGTTCGAGACGACTTCTTTTCTGACCGCGCTCCAGTTTTCAACATCGGCTGCCAAATAGATGGGATGCTCTTTCATTTTGTATTTACTGTGGATTCTAGGCACTGTTGTATATTAGTTGTATGGCGTACTTGATCTATTATATAATTGATCTTCCCCGGCTGCTCTGCTCTCCCAATTACACGACCTCATCGATGCGACCTTGGACATACCAAACACGCAACTCGCCCGGCCATTGTCGCGCTTCTTGACCACGACCTCATACAGCTGTCTGCTTCCCTTGCTCTCACCTCCGCAATACGACGTCCCAGAACTATCCCCATCTCGTCTGAATCTCAGAACCGGAACAAGGACTGCCGCCCATTCTTTGACGACGCCCTTCCGCCAGAGTATGACTCTGAACATCATCCCTATCCGTACGAGCACCCGCCTTCACACGTCGCGGAGGGGCACCCCCCACGCGTCGTCCGAGGAAAAACTAACCGAACAAATACGTTTGACTGAACAATACCCTCCAGAGCAAGTCTTGTCCCGCACGCCGACTTCGGTCTCTCCAGCAGACATTGAAACGACGACGGAACGCGACCATTCTATGTCTTCCAATTCCCTTGATCTTGACACGGTCAGGCTGTATGTTGCTGCACCTCAGCTGCAAATCAGTGCATAGAACCCCGACCGTGCAAATGGCGAAAGCAAAGGGGGGAAATCCCAGACCAAAACGCAGTTATCCATCTGCACCGCATGGGGCGTGAAAGGACGTAGCTGATATTGAAGAACATGTAGGCAGTTCTTTGTTGGTGATCGGTGACTCTCTGGGAGGGACCCGTTTCGGCGTAGGAACTATCTAGGACATCTCGTTCACCACACGCACGCTGGGAGATTGCACAGCCAGGATGCGGTGCCACGAGTCACCGGGAGGTCAAGGCGAATTCTTGCCAAAGTGAAAGCGAGGACGTGGCCCTCCTTCCAGCGTCTGAATTCGCCTCCTCTTCCTGTTGTCGTTCCCTTCCTCTCGTCCCTGCCCCACCGACACGCCGCCTTCGGAACACTGGGAGGAACTTACCGGTACATGGGTGTACCAACCTGAAGGACAGACCCTTGCGAAGACTAGGATGCATGGGGATGACGGTAATGGGAGGGGGAGCGTCTTTGGGTTTTGGCCGACGCGCGACGAGACTTTGGTGGGAGGGAGTTATGTGCTGTTCGATGCAGAAGCAGTTGCGGGTGGAAATATCAAGTGCGTAGGGGTTCGTGAGGTGAGTGGATATTCGATCGCGGTTTCTCTGCAGTCTTTCTCTGCATATTTGTGAGCATTTATCACGGACGCTTAAGAAGACCATCGTCGTGCTTCCACCGACGTACGCAATTTCGCTCCTCGAAGCCCTGGTTGGTTTCGAGGTGATGCGGTGCGGATCTGGTTGATACATCCACGTCCAAGAGTAACCTTGCTTCTCTCAAACAACCCTCTTTACCAAGGACAGTGTGTTGGGGGCTACACAAGAGGGCACATCCCATGTCGTTCACATTACTATTTATTCTCGACTTTCAGACCCCATTTGACTAACAAAAGCCCCGGTTGTAGCGCAGTGGAAAGACTCGCCTGGTGCGGTGTCTATGTGGTGCTATCTTGGGCAGACAGCATGACCGGAGACAGGAGGACGGCTCGGTTTCACGGATGTATCGGCTGTTCAAGTACGCTATTCGGCCAATCAGTGCGACGTCGCAGTGAGTGGTTTTGTGCTAGACAGGACGATTTGATCTGAACTTGCGATTAGAATCCCCAAGATTCCGATGAGTGCATTTGTGTTGCATGACATGCTAGAGCAAGTCCAGGCTCATGCAACGTATCGATTTGTGTTGTCGGACGAAGAGGACGAAAGACCGAGACTATTGGTGCGCTTACATTCAATGACTTCTAGATACGGGGAACTCACGAGGCACAACATAGATTTGGCTGTTCAAGCCTCGGATACGGATATCGTATATGCTTCCAGCGCCGGCCCTGCTTCCCAAGAGCGGTACGATCGATGCCTCCAAGGTGCTGTACAAGATCCTTGGTCCGACGTTGGCGACGTCTGACTTGAAGGAGTGAGTCGGAACGGTGTCATCATTACATCGTTGACTAGCGATGCTGACGCGAGTGGTGCAGAATCCTCAACAAATACCCTGGGTTTCCTCAGGCAGAGTACCTGTTCTACCCCATGGATGTATGCCGAAAGCTGGCCGCACTATTGAAGGAGAGTACGGCATCGTACCCTGAGAGCATGCGGACGATGACGGGTTTGGATGTGGGTTGGCTGACGATGTCGTGAAGCGAGCGATTGTTGGGTATGCATTTGAGGGTTCGGATTTTTTTGCATCATGACTAATAGCACTATCCTTCAACCGGATCCTGTACTTTTTTAAAAATCATACCCTCCTTCATCTTTATCCAATCTTGCACATTGATGGGCGGATCGAAGCACGAGAACAGGGCGGAAGCAATTGAGCGGGGATAAGTACGTGAAGGCGCAAAACAGGGATGACAACCAGGTTTACTTAAATACTGGTGGGGCCGAGGTCATGTAGGAGCGGCCAGGTTTCTTCACAACCGCCCGGTCGACTTTTCACAAAATTGACCCGACCTCCCAATTCTGGATCCAGTTCGCAGTCACAGCCAAGAGTGAATACTGCAAACAAGGGATCTTGAGAGGATGGTTCGACCTAAATATGTGCGGCTGAGTATTCTCAGATGGACAAACTGTGCTCGGTATGTCTGACGAATCATCAATGCATCACAGCCCATGGCCGCCGCATTCCGCAGGGAGGTTCGCTGTTTGTTTAGTTTGTTTGTCGGTACTCTCGTTTATCCAGCGTCACAGCGTCGATCAACTGCCAAAGGGAGCCGATATTCGAGCAAGGACTCCGCCTCTGGTAGAGGTCATGCCGATTCAAAGAAAGCTGGCCCTGTGTGTCTTTTTGGTGACAGTAGATCGCATCATGGTAGCTCACTCTTATAATAATTAGGCACGGCAAGCGAACAGTTCACCGCCTTCAACCTGGGATGTCCACGGCAACAAAGCGCTAGATTCGAGTCCGGTAGGAGCTTGTCATCCTGTCACCGGAAGAGTCGCGTTAACTTTCTTTTTCACACAAGGAACAGCCCGCCATGTCGGGTTTGCCTGAGTGGGGGATTCACAGCGAGGAGGTAGGAGGTTTCATCCATTTCCATTTTAGCGCTTGTGTTCACGATGACATAAGGTCGAGTCGCCGATTTCGATTACTAGTACCCATGATGAGGTCTGTACTGATTCGACTGTACTCATCCTCATGATAGCTCACTATTATAATAAGTAGGCACAACAAGTGAACAATCCATCCGGTGTCCACGACAACAAAGCACCAGACTCGAGTCCGGTAGGAGTTTGTCTTCCTGTCACCGGAAGAGTTGGATTTACTTTTTCACACAAGGAACAGCCCACGACGTCAAGTCCGCCTGAGTCGGAGACCCATAGCGAGCACAGTGACAATGATTTGCTTAAGGTAGGAGGTTAATCCATTTCCTTTTCGACGCTGGTTTTCATGACGGCATAAGGTCGAGGTGCCGACTAGCGCACCCGAACCACTGTTTGACTTTGATGAGGTCTGTCCTGACTTCACCGTACTCCTACTTTCATATTGACATCACTGGAGCCACCGTCCCCTGCATCCTCCGCCCATCCCTGTAAGGATGAAGTGCCGCCGCTTGATCTATCTGGTGACAAATCACAATTATCAGATCCGACATCCATGGCGCCCCCTCTTGAGGTGCCTTGTGCAAGGAAACCTCTTGAGACTCCTGATTCATCCAAGCATGCCTCAGTGGTCGGAGGGTGGCTTCAGATCAGATTCAAGAAGACTGACAAGAACCAGCCTTTGCAACCTCCAGATCAACTTTTCAGAAAGTCTAGTCGACTTGCCAATTTCCGATCTACATCCCAGTCACAGCCGAAAGCGAACAAGGGACCTTCGCGGACTGCTGCAACTCGACGTTACACCGTGAGTGTTATATTTTGTAGACAAATGGTGCGCGGTGTGTCTGACGGACCACCTCAGCGAAAGGCATTCCTCGGACCATCAACACCCATAGAACAGGTTCGTTTGTTTAGATTGTTTGTCGGCACGGCTCACAGTGGCTCACAGCAGGGAGAAGGAGGTGGCGATCGTGATTGGGTCACGCTCAGGTTACCGGCATGGATGGGGCGTTTTTTGCGGTTGCTGGCGGTGGAACGCACTATTTGGAACAGGTGATTCAATGTCGATACTATCGTGATTTACTATGGGCTTTTTAAAAATGAATCCCTGTTTGTTCTCCTATGCGGCTGTCCCGAGCATGTTTGCATTGTACATATGATGCATGTGTGTACTCTTTTTATATCATGCTCCCTTGCATCTTTATCCAATCTTGCACATTAATCGGCGGATCGAAGCGCGAGACCGGGCGGAGGCGAAGGCTGGGCGAAGGCTGTATTTGCTGTGTGAGAAGCACGTGAAGGCGCTAACAACAAGATTTACTTAAATGCTGGTGAGACCGAGGCCATCTAACGACAACCTGGTAGGCTTCTTCACAACCGCCAGGTGGCCAAAGTCTACTCGATCTGCCGATTTTCGATCCAATTACCAGTCACAGCCGAGAGTGAATACTGCACACAAGGGATCTTAGAGGATGGGTGGTGTCGGTGATCGTAGACCTGTACGATTGAGTGTTCTCTCCTTGTAGACAAACTGTGTGCGGTGTCTGACGAACCATTTCAGCGAAGGATCGCAAGACCCGTATACGTTCGTTGTTTGTTTGGTTGGTTGGTTTGCGCTGTTGTTTAATCCTGTGTCAAAAGCGTCAAAAAAGGCCCATCCCGGTTAAACCGAGTACTGTGCGCGCCCACTCCTTTCGCTTACTCTATTCGGCTCACAGTATCAGCATGAGCGAGAACCAGTCGTTTCGGTCACGTTGCCGGCATGGATGACATTTTGGGTTCGTTGTTTGTTCCAGTTATTTGTCGGCGCCCTTGTTTATCCAGCGTCACAGCGTCGACCAGTTGTTGAAGGGAGCCATTCGAACGAGGACGCCTCTGGCAGCGGACAAGGTCGTGCAGGTCCAAAGGAAGCTGGTTCTGTGTGTCTTCTTGGTGACAGTAGATCACATCATGGATGGCTCACTTTATATTAGCCCCTATCTCGCCCCAATTCACCTGCGAGAGGGAATACTGCAAATGAGGGACCTTCCTGGATAGCTCCAGGTCAACGTAAGCCTGTGAGTGTTCTCTTCTTCGGTAGACAAACAGTGTGCAGTGTGTCTGACGAACCATAGCGAATGGTTCGTTGTTTGTTTAGTTTGTTTGTCAGTGCTGTTGTTTATCCTGCGTTACAGCCGCAGACAGATACCGAAGCTGCTGAAGTTAGCCGTTCGAACGAGGACGCCTCCAGTAGCAGACAAGGTCATGCAGATCCACAGAAAGCTGACCTTGTGTGTCTTTTTGGTGATGGTAGATCACATCATGTCAGCTCACTTATTATTAGGCACAACAAGCGAACAATTCATCAGACTCGAGTCTGGTAGGAGTTTGTTATCCTGCCACCGGAAGCGTCACACTGACTTTTCCACACAAGGAACAGCCTGCGACGTCAAGTCCGCCTGAGTCGGAGACCCATAGCGAGCACAGTGACAATGATTTGCTTAAGGTAGGAGGTTAGCCCATTTCCTTTTCGACGCTGGTTTGAATGACGGCGTAAGGTCGAAGTGCCGACTAGCGCACCTGAACCACTGTTTGACTTTGATGAGGTCTGTGCTGATTGGCTGTACTCCTACTTTCATATTGACGTCACTGGAGCCACCTTCCCCTGCATCCTCCGCCCGTCTCCGTGGGGATGAGGTACCACCACTTGATCTGTCCGGTGCCAACCCACAGTTGTCGGGTCCTCCACCCATGGCGCCCCCTCCTGAGACTCCTGATTCATTCAAGCATGCTTCAGTGGTCGGAAGGTGGCTTCAGAGAAATTTCAAGAAGACTGACAAGAGCCAGCCTTCGCAACCACCAGATCATATTTTCACAAAGTCTAGTCGACCTGCCAATTTCCGATCTACATCCCAGTCACAGCCGAAAGTGAATACTACAAACGAGGAACCTTCCAGAATGGCTGCAATGAACCGTGTGGTGGTGAGTGTTCTGTTTTGTGGACAAATGGTGCGCGGTGTGTTCGACGAACCATCTCAGGTCCGGCCCCGACCACGGGAACCCGCAAGACAGGTTCGTTTGTTTGGTTTGTCTGTCGGCGCGGCTCACAGCGGCTCACAGCAGAGAGAACAAGGCAACGATCGTGATTGGGTCACACTCAGGTTACCGGCATGGATAGGACGTCTATTGCGATTGCTGGGGGTGGGACGCATTGTTCCGGGTGATTCAATGTAGATATCATCGTGGTTTGTGGGCTTTTTTTTTTCAACAAAAAAAACCTGTTATTGTCGCTGTCTTGCGCCTCTTGTTGGACATTACAATGTTGCTGTGTTCGACTACGTCACGGGTTATACAGTTTGTTTTGTGTATGGTATGTGGTGCTTGTCAGGATTTGCGAATGGATGTGGGTGATGTAGGTACTCGTAAAGTAATTGACCAACTATCATACGTTGCATGGCACGTTCGTGAGGCGCTACGTTGAGTAAATTCTACATAAAGCGAAGAATGTTACTTACTGTAGGGGAATGTCACGTGTGCATTTGACCAGCTGCGGGGATGACGAGTTTGGAAGTCAAGTAAGTCGGGAACGGCCACAACCATGTCCACCCTGTCCGAGTCCCAGTCCCCGTCCCGTCCTTTCTCGCCCGCCGTCGTCCACAACGGCGCGCGCACCTCTACCGACAGCGAGCCAAGCACCAGCGGGTTCCTTGTCAACGGCACGGCCCACCACGATGACACCGACCAAGATCAGGACCCGGATATGGAC
>JBBPNY010000247.1:0-27365 GCA_038091165.1 Rubroboletus pulcherrimus
GCCTTCTCGATGGGCTGTTTTGTTCCTATCAGCGGACACTCCTGCTGATCTAACAACAGGTTTCCTACCAGAGGGTTGATGTATTGGATATACCAAGAAGCGGCTTGACTAGGAGTGATGCCGTTGATATCGGGTTCGTTCAAAGTGAATACGGCTACATGTGACCGCTGAGAAAACACAGCACAAGAGCACTGATGAAAAAGACGTACTATCCCAGTCCTGGGTTTGCCAGCGAGAATAGAGTTCGGCGATAGGACTCGAACTGCAGTCGAGGCAACGTTGCATTCCGATGAAGTCGAGACCGCCGTCGCCGTTGGTCGAGGGTGGCGCGTAGGTTTCCCAGTCATAACTAGGGGTAAGGATCGAATGAGTAATTGAGCTGCTAAACGGGAAACAGCATACATGACGATCGCTCCACTGTCGCCATTGTTGAACACTCCAGGGTTACTGTGCTAACCAGTCAAAATGAGGGACATATAGCCCAAGAAACGATCGCACAGAGGTCCGTTGTCTAGAGAAGGAAAAGGTCAATCACGGGCTGGAGACGTTCGCTGCGTCCTTACACCAAGGCCAGGCGAGACCTCTCTTTCCTGCCTGAGCAGCAGCGGCAAATATTGAGAGGAAGACAAGGGCAGAAAACAACATAACGGAGGGAGAAAAACAGATGCTACATGAGGGGATGCCTGGACCATATTTATGCGTGCGGAATATCTTGGTCTCGGGGGCCCTGTATTGGGCATAAGGTACCCCACAATGGTATAGGATCAAGCCTGACTGATAAGCAAGAACCGTCACGCTATGTGAAACATAAAGGGACGCCGTTGCGACGTACCAGGCGAGGTACATTGACCTTGGATGGAAGCGGTGTCAATGACTGCCCGCGGACGAGCCACTTGAAACAGCTAATGCAGCGCGGCCGTTAAACGACAGTTGTTGTCTGCTATGTGACTGGTATTCGTACTGCTTCTAGAGTTACCACATCGCATCGAATTTGGACTAGTAAGGCAGTAGCAAAGATTATATATTTCTCTAGTCGGGCCAGGGGTGTTTAGACGGCTAACTATCGAAGTGACACTTGGAAACTTACCGAGGGGGGGCTCAAAGATCGCGTGTTGTCAGGACCCGCTCAAGCAGGTTTGCCATCTTGTCCTCGACGCGGTATCCAAGGTCTGCCAAAAGAAGCACGTGATGACAGGTGGTCGGGTCATTTCCACATCGGGCAGTTCACCCCTTTTTACGACCAAACCCGCTCACGCCAGCGAATCAGTCGGCAAGAGACCAACTTTAGTTGCGAGGCAAACGGCCCCGGGAAACTTGTTCCTGGTTCTGCCTTCAACCTTGTTTTGAAGCGCTTACAGGCTAAGAACCGAAGGGATCATCGTCTCAAGTGAGTCAAATGCGCGGAATATTCATAGAAAGTCGTACATACGCCGATCTCCATGAGATTCCTTCCGGTACGTGTGACATCCCTTTCCGCCTTCGAGACTGACACGTTTCTGTGGGCTCTTAAACACGCCACGTATGTCATACATCTTCAGCAAACCAGAGCAAACGTGCGTGCCATTTTCGTGATTAGTATCTCCATTTCTTGTTATTCTTGACAGCAACACATATGTACTTCATACTGGCATGTTCAGCCATTTCAGGAGCTGATATATTTGCCGAGGGTACCAAGGCATGCTACTTGCCTGTCTGAATGAATGAATGAATTTATTTGGCCAACTACACTTACTCAATAAGCTCAGGTGGCAGCACCTCGTTAGCTCGACGAAAAAGCAGAGGAACCGAAAACACCAAAGTAGGGACTGCATACTAAGGTAGGGAGTGAGATTGAGATGGATTTTGTTTGGTTGACTACACTTAATGACACTTTTCCTTGATCAAGCTTAGCAATACCTCTCACCTGACCAATACTTATATCCCATACTTAAGTAAGTCTGTTAGTATTCCTTCCAAGTCCATGCTCCATATTCGGCTTGTCTTCCGTACCTTCGGCTAAACCTGCGCCCCGCAGATGGATTTTGATATTGTCCTAGCACATGCCCATTGCCCAGGCGACGTATGATGTACGTGCTTCGCTGGCAAGCCTCTCCAATTGAACAACGCGAAGTGGCCGGACGGCATGGTCTGCACAGTGACATTCCGCATGCTAGGTGAACTCCATCCACGCAAAACAGGATACTGCAACTCCATTACCTAGCCTTTGGTGACTACCTTCCGCGTACTCCCTTGCTGTGTATAAAGCTTCCGTCATCTTGGGTTAGGCTCCACGAGTCCAGCGAAGTGTCACTGAAACACGAATCACACAGTATATTCTGATTCCTGCTTCAAGACAGGTCGGGAAATGAAGGGCATGCATGGTACACTGTCATGGTACACTGTTACGCCAATGCTGCGTACTGCTGGATACCTCCCCACAAGGATCTCAGAGGTGTTTGTCTGTCAATCTGTCTGTAAAACGTGACAGATGCCAATATACCAACCCCGATTCCACCGGCTCCCTTTCTGGAATTGCTGGTCGACAAAACCCTCCCCCACTACGGACGCGGCAGTCGCGGACGGTTACCCTCGGTTCCTTGGTGACTATTTTTTTCTTGTAGCCTCTCTGTTGAACAGGACCAATGATTCTTTCTTATGCCCGTTGCGGAGCATCGAACTTGTCGACATGATACTATGACTATTATATAGAGCCCATGATACGCCGGAACCAGCTGCATAGGCTTGACGACCTGGATATCCAGAAATTACAGCATGAATTCCGATCAATCTACGCTGACGGTGGAGGTATTGGCAGATGCTTCGTTACTAACAAGCTACTTGTGCTATATCTCCGATTGGGGTTTTTCGTTGCCACAGGGCTGATCAAGTTCGCAGGGGGGCTCTATCACCATCCTTGTGGTGCATGAACCTTGGAATATTCCCTTTGGGCGGACACGTATGTTGGCGACTTGGTGATATGCCGCAACACCCACAATTTGCCGTCACATCAGAGTTAAATCGTGCGTATTCGCTGGGGAAATCGCACGTCTTTAAGTAAGATGTTGATTGGGTATCCTCGCAACGGCGTTGTCATACTTACTAGTAGTACCTAGGTTGTGCGATCGATTAGCTTTTGTTTTCCCTCAGCCCCCATTACGTATGTATCAATAAGATTCGTTCGTATCTATGCGACACAAGTTGGACAGTTGATGTGCCGTATGGGGCTGGAGTCTATGCATCATATTCTTCCGCCTCAGAAATATGCAAGGAAGGAAAGGTACGAATTTCAAGCGCTTGAATGCATTAAAAGGGTATGTGCGTCATAGCTCGTGCAAAGTGACCGGGGTTACAGGAAAGAAACGAAACGAAATATGATTCTACTAGTACATCAGACCACCGACAGTGGATGGAGATCCGTCGTCATTGTACAGGCATGATCCTGTCCCGACCCCAGTTGCTCCGGAGGCATCATTTCCCTGGAACAGGGACGGAGAGGTGGCCACGAATGGGAAGTAAAGGGATACGTAAGACGCGCCGTCAAGGAAGGAGAAGGCCTGCTGGAAGAAGGTGACCCTTCGGGGCCGTGTCAGAGATGGCGATACATGGAGCGGAGTGGACTTACTGGTCAGCCTGACCACCAGATGGGTTCTGGAGGGCGAACTCGGTTATCACAAATTGATAATTCTCGTGGAAGCAGCACGTCAACGTCTTGCATGCAAACATCAATCACGCCAGCTTACAGGGAACTGAGCGTGCGCGTATTCGATGTAACTCTGGAACTGTGCGAACGAGGCTCTAGACGTGTAGTATGAGGCAAAGCGTTTGGTAGACAAGTAAGTTGTCGCTTACCCATACCAGTGCTATCGCCAACCAAGCCCCGATCGATGAGCTACCGAGCAAGAAGAAAACCCAAAATTAACTCACGAGATTAATGTAGTTGAAGTAGCACTTTCCAGCACAGGCGGTGATCATCTCAGAGAGCCAACTCAGACCTTGGCCAGATGCGGTGCTCGAAGTGACGGCGGGAAGAGCCTTCTCGATGGGCTGTTTTGTTCCTATCAGCGGACACTCCTGCTGATCTAACAACAGGTTTCCTACCAGAGGGTTGATGTATTGGATATACCAAGAAGCGGCTTGACTAGGAGTGATGCCGTTGACGTCAGGTTCGTTCAAGGTGAACACCGCTATACGTGATCAAGGCCATTGAGACAACGCAGGACAGGAAAACCGATGAAGAAACGTACTTGCCCATTGTTGGGCGTTCCAGAGGGAATAGAGATTGGAAATAGGACTCGAAGTACAGTCGAGGCAGCGTTGCATGCCAATGAAGCCGAGGCCGCCGTCGCCGTTGGTCGAAGGTGGCGCGTATGTTTCGTAGTCATAACTAGGGGAAAGGATCGAATAAGTAATTGAGCTGCTAAACGGGAGACGGCATACATGGCGACCACTCCACCGTCGCCATTGTTGAACACTGCAGGGTCACTGCGCTAATCAATCAACATGAACATATAGTCCAAGAAACTATCGCACAGAGGTCCGTTGTCTGGAGAAGGAAAAGGTCAATCACAGGCTGGAAACGTTTTCTGTGTGCTTACACCAAGGCCAGGAGAGACCCCTCTTTCCTGCCTGAGCAGCAGCGGCAAATATCGAGAAGGAGATAAGGGCAGAAAGCAACATAACGGAGGGAGAAAAGCAGATGCTACATGAGGGGATGGCTGCGCAGAATTTATGCGCGCAGAAGACCTCGTGCTCGGGGGCCCTGTATTGGGTATAAGATACATCATTTGCCCCACGATGGTATTGCCAGGATCAAGCCTGACCGATAAGCAAGAACCATGAAGCATAAAGGGATGCCGTTGCGATGCGATTCTGACATACCAGGTAAGGCACATTGACCTTGGATGGCAACCGTGTCAATGAACCAGAACGGACCGCCCGCGAAGGAGCCACATGAAGCAGTTAATGCAGCTCGGCCATCAGACGACGGTTGTTGTCTGTGATGTAACTGGCATCCGTACTGCTTCTCGAGTTCCCGCACGGCACCGAGTTTGGACTAGCTCTCGCAGCGTTCCGCTCGCCGTCGTCGTCGTTACACCACAATGAGCGTTGGCGACATGGCCGCGGGTCAGACGTAAAGTATTAGCACCGCCACCTTGCCCGGTTGCCATTTAATTACGGTGACCGAGGACGACCTCGGGACTTCCCGCGGGAACCTAACGTACAACTTGAAGACTTACAGCAAAGCTTGGAAGTTTTTCGAATTATAGGTTCTTGGATATCTCTCTAGTCGGGGGCCAAGCGTAATCAAACCCGTGGGGTTAACGGAAATGACACTTGCAAACCCACCGTATCGGCCAAAGATCGCATGTTGCCAGGACTCGCTTAACTTATCTGCAAGCAACAGGTGAATGAACACTCAGGTTTTATGACTCACGGACTGTTACAGATCCTTACGGTGGTGGGATGGGGCCCTCCTTGCCAATTGGTGGCACAACTCCCTCATTTCGTTGGGCATCTTGACAGGAAGCTCTTCTTGCTGTAACGAACGAAAACGGAGGGCCCGACTTCCTCAACCAGTCACTCACCATGAATATATCCGACTACGTCCGTACGGTGTTCCCCAACTTACAACCCTGGCAAGCTACACTGACCACCGAATTCTACAGGAACCTTGTAACTAATGTGGCCTAAGCTAACTACGCCATGGCAGAATGTAAAGGCTTCTGTCTGACCGATCACGAGTATAGTAACGACACTACATTCAACAATATTTGCCAACTTTATCACTTCTTTCTCCAACAGCTTCTTGTCCTGTGTAATATCCTTGAATTTCAGGAGCCGAATACAACGCGGCCGACACCAGACCTACGTGGTATGGCTGGGACGCATAGCACACCCGAGACGATATTCAATAAGACCGGGGCGGGCGTGCCAAACATTTGCGCCAGCCCGACGAATAACACATTGACCTAATGATGCCTGTAAGACAGTGTAAGTTCCGTCACCAACTCATGGGTGTATTATTTTAATCAAGTGACTCGTTAACAACGGCGCAGATACTGGCTGAACGTTGCGCCAAACACAGCTCAGTAAGGTGACGCGGGAGACCAGATGGAATTTTAGGTCTTAGGGACGGACAATTTGGAGTCATCTGTGACTGTCGAGAAACTGACTACAAACGGTGCATTACGACTGAACTTGGCTGGTTACTAAAGCACTTTTGTGTGGGGAACGGCGGGTTCCTTGTCGAATGGCTGACAGTAACTATTTACCAGAAACCGAATGAGGCAAGGTAGAGTCTTCGTCTACCCTGTCCATTATCTCCTTTGATCTCCGGCTTATGCCTTTATATTGTCGGAGGTAAGTTGTAATTCGTTTGTGCAACCTTGATGCCAGACTTCCGCATGGTGACTTTATACAGATGATAACGACCCTTTCTTTGTACAGCAGTGCTAGGCTCCCCGTCTCAAATGGCCCATCGGCCCTTGGAATGCCCCCGACCCCACTTCACAAGCACACCGACCCCCGGGACTCCACGCCCACCGGTTATGAACAATGCCAAGTACGTCGAATTGATCGGACCGCCACCAGACTGACAACATGTCAATCCAGCGATACCGGTACGTTCTGTTATTCCACACCTGTCCGTTATTTTCGATGAGGAAACTCGTCCGAAATTGCACAGATACCGGCCAAGTGTTCCCACGAACGTGGTTGGGTGTATACGGGAGATCAGGTGAGATAAGCACGAGCCCTACAGACTGCGTGGTATCGGAATCATCTGCGACTTCGAGAAACCTTGTACGTTGACCCTGCCCTTTGAAGTTCTGGGATCGAGACATCCCACTTTGGCGGCTATCTAACGCACCTGATGGCTGCAAGCTTGACTTCCCACCCATACGCATCACCGCAATGGTCCCTCTTATAAAGAATCTCACCGGCGTCATTCTATCCGAACATTTGCTGTCGGTGGTGACAGTGAGAAGCTTCTGGATCAGATTCGGTAATTGACATCTCCGGCGACCATCTCATATCATCGTGAGTGTTGTTTGCCTCCCTGAGCTTTGTTCAAGGGGACCCATGGGGGAGCCTTACATGGCACAAATACGAGGCTTAACCCCACCCACGCTGCCACGCCCCGTCTCGAGTAGCCATCAACGTATGGATTCCGGGACGCCACTTCCAGATAGTAGAGCCCAATTCCGACTCGAACCCGGAAATAACAAGTATAACTCATAAAACGATTGCATGACATGACGGACCGAAGAAGTGATGTTGGTGCGCCACCGGCAACAACCGCTTTTGCTTCGTCCGGCGGACGATAGGACATGTCTGCAAGGTATGGCTGTCGGATGCGGTGGCACACTGGTGGCAAAGCGTTATGTTGGAATACGGTGGATTCCAACTTCTCTGCACACCTGGTGCGGAAATGAGTGTACATACGTGGCGTATCACCAAGCCGCTGGAAAACGTACAATTCCGAGTCGTTCCCATTTGGTTCCCATACACAATTATTCTGTATCGACCAAATCGTCTCAACCGCTTAAAGTCCGGCGGAGTGCTGTTGAAACGGAAAAGGCAATGCGCTTCGTGCAGTGTAACAGTTGCACAAATGAGAATGGTCCTACCAAATTTCGCTCAAAGGGCTCGACCGGGTCCCCTGAATGAGGCTATACATGATTCGGACAATGCTGGCCGCGGGACAACTACCACAACTCGAGGCATAGCTCGTCGACGAAGAGCTTGAACGCAATTCAGGAATTAAACCACGCGCAAAAGCACAGGTTGATATCCCTTGTCCATCTCGCCTAGTAAAAAGGTCAAGAATTGTAAGTAGTGCAACACTAGGGTCAGTGGAAGATATTCGCGTAGATGATGAGATGTCACAACACCCTCCAGAAGCAATGTCTATTTTGTGGCGGACTTGGCACATAATAGGACTACAAAGACGGAGGCAGAATGAGGGTAGATCACGAGCAATCAAGAACTTGTTATACTCCTTGAAACAGCTCATTTTGGACGCAGTCACAGTCGCCGCATCACAATTGACGACACTGTATGACCTAGTTCCAGTGCATTTCTAGCTTCTACGCTACTGTTCGTCTGATTCTAGCTACATACTATATCCGAGTCTACTAGGGTCCTGTTTCAGGCTTCCTTAAATATACACATCAACCGGTCTCTATAATCATGCTGTCTCACTAGTAAGACTCACTGACTACCCATCACGGGATTTAATGTGCCTCCAAAGATTGCCTGGGCGGGTCACTTCAAGTTGTGGCCATGGGGGATGCAGGATGTTCTGTCGTCGTCTTCGTGTGCGCCTACACTTTGCCACTCACGATAGTTCTCCCTCTTTCCTTTTATCCGAACATCTCCCCCTATTTCCGGTCCCCTTCTTACAGTCTGTTCTTACTACTACCTAAGCGTGGTTAGCCAAATAAAGGTATGTATCTATCGTCATGGATAATTGATGGATATCACTGCAACCTCGTGTCTGCTGTGACTGCCAGTCAACGTGGTCACACTTACTAGTTCTGAACGCTGAACTCAAGCGTGGGGATGCCAACCCAGATTTGGTACTAAGATTGTCAGCTGTGACCGGTTCTTCTCAGAGTCACTGGCCTCTGAAAACCATTCAACTCGTCCTCAAATGTCTACCACAAGGTGGCTTTGCAGCTGGCATGTGCCAGTGGGAGCTTCAAGCCGAGAACGGGATGCGGCTGCCTTTGTCAATGTTTCTAACGTAAGTTCGCCGGCGAAAGGCCTCCTTTATCGCGTGTTTGACTGACGGAACTCAGTCATAGCCTAGAGCCCCTGCAAGTCGTCCTTTACAAGTATCCGGTGGTTGAACTGCCGGAGTGCCAAGCACCGCCGCCCAGTATCCCCGCATAACTCCGATGTGAAGATCACTGAAGAAAACGGATTTTGATTTACCGCAGGTGTAGATCATCGTCAGCGCTCCAGAATGTTACAAGGTACACTCACCAAAGGTCAGGTGAAGTAGTACAGGATACCGTTCATGTCCGCTTGCAGTAGCGCTGTTTCAGAGCTCCAGGCCTGGGGTGATCGCCGTTCTTGTTGAAACACGAAGCATGGATTGTTCTGGTATGCATCGTGTGCCATTACTACTAGTATGTTCGGCCATACTGCATCCCCGATGAGAAACCCGTTGCCAACTGTCGATCAAGGATATTCCCGTCACACCATCGATATTCTATACCTTGGCAAAACACATGCTCACCGGGCCCTGCCGAGTTTCGGCTCGCCCGCGACCCAACCTCAAATCTACCAATCACCCAGCTATCACATATGCCGTTTCGTGGTATATAAATCTATTGAAACATCCAAACGTGTCAGCCCCTCAGAACAATCTTGCTTCTTCACCAAATTTTACCAGCATGGAGCTCCCTCCCGGCGTCGCGTTCATCCTCGTGAACGCTCCCCGTATACTCCCTCTACCAGCTCTAGCCTTCTGCGTAATCAAGCTCGGGCACACGCTTTTCAATGTATATACCCCTATTTGGCTTCAGGTGCCCCTCTGTATGGCATCGATTCCGCTGGCTCTAGCTTGTAGTGTCGCATATGCAGACATTCACGACAAACGTCAGGCTGCGATTAATGGTGCTATCCTGGCTCCTCAAGTACCCAGCAAGTGGCCAGGTGGCCTGGATTTGCTGCTCACAAGTTTATGGAACTTCCGCAGCGGATACATGGGTATGTTTGACTTGGGTTGGTGGTCAGAATCTTGATCCGTTCACCATCGTGCAGGCGAAGTATTCGAACGACAGTGTAAGGAACACGGGAATGCGATTACCATCCGAACCCTTTGGGAGAGCAGGGCAAGTCCATTCTTGATAGGGGCTAAGATGCTAATCACTCACGAGGTCGCTAGATTTTTACAACGGAGCCCGAGCATGTAAAGGCAAGTCCACCATCTTTGTCTCAAACTGTTCTTTTAACGGATAGTATCAGGCGATCCTCGCGATGCGATTTAACTCTTTTGCAAAGGGCAAGTCGTGCCTGAGAGTTGCATTAGCCAATCTGAAAAGTCATTGCAGGGCCGATATTCTATCATAGTGCTCGATCTCTCCTCGGAACTGGTGTCTTTAATTCTGATGGTAAGGACACTCTTTTCTTTTCTCGTTCTGTTTGATGTTCATCGACATCTTGTAGGGGATATATGGAAGTGCGCTGACACACAACTATAGATATCGCCACGCACTGAAATATCCTTTTACACTAGGTTTCATCGCTCAATGACCCGCCCGTTCTTCAACAGGGACCGAATTAGTGACTTTGAAATATTTGAAAAGCATGCTTATGATGCCATAGGGCAACTGAAAGCGAGGCTAAGAAAGGGCTATCCTGTTGATTTCCAGGTACTGATCCTACCCACATGCCTGACCGCGTTTTCTCACCGCGTGGGATCTAGGATATGATATCCCGATTTACACTGGATTCCGCGACGGAGTTCTTGTTTGGCAAAGACGTCTGCTCCCTTTCTGCTGGGCTTGTTTATCCCCCCAATTCACCACTTGCCACGAACGTCGCGTTTCAGAATCACCCAGCCAACCAATTTGCCCATGCGTTCCTTGAAGCGCAATCAGCGACCTCGTACCGTGGACGCTTCGGGAAACCCTGGCCACTGTTTGAATTTTGGAGCGATCGTGTCAAGAAGCACATGCATGTTTGTCACGAGTTCATCGACCCAATCTTGAAAGAAGCGTTATCGAAGAAGAAGGCATTGAAAGAGGCTGGTCTAATTCCCGAGAAAAATGAGAAGGAGAAAGAGGTTTTGGAAGGGGAAACACTGCTTGACCATCTCGTCAACTACACAGAAGGTGAATCTTTCGCCGTCGTGTATTTTTTTATGCATTCATATTTATCGACTGTTCAGATCTTACCGTGATCAGAGACGAAATCTTGAATATCATGATCGCAAGTCGAGATACGGTGAGCATACGTTCCCTGGGTAAATCACGCTTAGCATATTCAAATCGATGGATCTCCTCTTGTGATAGACCGCGGGCACTCTGACGTCTGCCGTTTGGATGTTGTCTCAGCACCCCAACGTGCTCCACAAACTTCGCGAGGAGATCTTAAGCGTGGTTGGTAACTCAAGGAGCCCTACATTGGAAGACTTGTACAAGATGAAATATATGAGGGCAGTTATTAACGGTACGTCGTGCCGAATCTTTTGGGCTACGTCATTGACTCGTGGTTCACGAAGAAACCCTGCGACTATATCCTCCTGTGTAAGTCTGACTTGTCTTCGCGTCCGAAGCAGAAGATCACTGATCAATCCGTTCTCTAGTCCCTTCAACACTAGGTGCGGCTGATCGTGTTTTAGATGATGGTTTTGAACTTAGGTATCTTATATCTTAGAATGAGTATCGCACCAGTGGTTTTGCCTGCTGCCAGGGGAGAGCAGCCCATTTATGTTCCTGCGAACACACGGTCAGACACATGTGGCTCGCACCACTTTCGCGATGTTGAGACAATTTCAGGGTACCCTATTCGGTCTTCCTCATGCACCGGAGGAAGGATCTTTGGGGGCTGGACGGTGAGGGCGCTATCCTGCTCTTCTGTCTTTCGCGCTTATCTATGTTTCCGCAGCGGAGGAATTTGACCCAGATCGGTTCCTTGATGAGCGGCTCCAAAGGTACTTGACTCCAAACCCGTTCATCTTTCTGCCTTTCAACGCCGGCCCAAGAATCTGCCTGGGTCAACAGGTAGATATCTCATTGCCAAATGTAAATCTTTCCTTTGACATTCCAACACCTCGATAGTTTGCGTACAACGAAGTCTCTTACTTCCTCGTCCGTCTGTTTCAAGTTTTCTCCTCGGTTTCGCTTGCGGAGGATGTGCAGACGCTTGCGCCCGCTGACTGGGCAAACGCCCCTGGTCGAAAGGGTGTAGAGAAGGTGATCATACGTGCTCACCTTACCCTGTATGTTCATGTAAGTGTCGCGAAACGCCATTCTTTTTCTCATGAATGAGTCTGACTTGGGATCCAGAATGGTTTATGGGTCAGGATGGAGGAAGCTAGTTGCGTGGAGGGTGCCTAACTAACTATGAATCGAGTACCCGTCACCATGATGATTACAAACATGCCAGATTATCTGTAGATTCTGTAGATTATACAAGTATTGTATGCTACAGTAGAAATGCTCATAATGCATAGTAGTATGCATTATGAGATTACTACCAAAGCCTAATGCTCAATGACAAAAACATACTATGCATTATGAGATTTTTAATGCATTATGAGCATTTCAACTATATCTATGTAATTCCACAGCTGTGAGAAGGGCAACCTCG
Organism: Rubroboletus pulcherrimus; assembly: GCA_038091165.1. Classification (NCBI taxonomy): domain Eukaryota; kingdom Fungi; phylum Basidiomycota; class Agaricomycetes; order Boletales; family Boletaceae; genus Rubroboletus; species Rubroboletus pulcherrimus. Next base: position 12,304 of record JBBPNY010000247.1, read on the forward strand.
AGGAGAAATGCCCAATCAAAAGACGAGGGACTCTATATAACGCTGAGCGACGACTCGACAGTCTTCGGCGTCAATGCATCATGATGGGCCAATTCAGGGTCAGTCTCCTAATAGGTAGTACAACGTACGTCATTCGCCTGCGTCGGCTGAGGATAAGCGAATTTTGTCCCTTCCTCCTCCATCCTCTCCTGGCCCACACGGAAGGAACCGTTATGCAGCTACCACCTGGACTCGTCGCCCTGGTGCGGCTCCTCCCTCGACTGTTCTTTGCACCTGCAACAGTATACATCACTCTCCAAGCTTACGAGGCACTCCTTGGAGCACCCGCACCGCAATGGCTACACGTACCAGCTTATCTTCTGTCATTACCAGCCACATTTGCAGCAAGTGTTCTGTATGCTCGGATCAGAGAGCGCAGACAAGCGGCACGTTATGGGGCAGTTATTCCCCAGAGCATAACTTACCGCTGGCCCGGCGGGCTGGACAAACTGTCGGCCCTCGTGCGGAACTTTAGTGATGGCTATCTAGGCAAGCTCATTTCGTTCTTTTTTTTTTCTGACTCGGATACGAAATTGACGTTCAAAAATGGTTAAGCGGAATATATGGAAGGCGAATGCGAGGAAATTGGGAATACGCTCAATTTTTACCTGTTGTATGAAAACAGGGCAAGTTCTTTTTTTGGTCGTTGTGCAGACGTTTGATACGAGCCGAGCGATCCGTGTAGATACTCACGACGGAGCCCGAACACGTCAAGGTGGGCCCCCTATTGATCGTTTTCTCTTCAGCTATGTAACGTGTGTCGCAAATCCAGGCGATTCTTGCGACGCAGTTCCCTTCGTTTGTCAAAGGTGGAGCTATATACATGCAAGTTCGGGGAGATCCTCAGATATACTAAATGAACTTGCATTAGGTCCCATCTTCCATGACCAATTCAAGTCTCTTTTGGGGACTGGTGTTTTCAATTCTGATGGTAGGCATCATCTAAATAAATAATCGTGGTATTACATGGACTCATTGCTCGTACAGGCGACACCTGGAAGTATGCACAAAACACGTTGACTTGGTCCCCTCGTGTGCTAACAAGACACTTTCCAGATTTCATCGCACGATGACCCGTCCGTTCTTCACTAGGGATCGCATCAGCGACTTTGACATCTTTGAGAAACATGCCGAAGACGCAATCCATCAAATGAAGATCCGCCTCCGTGAAGGCTACCCCATCGACTTTCAAGACGTGGCGTCGCGTTTCACGCTCGATTCGGCGTCCGAGTTTCTCTTTGGAAAAAACGTCCGCTCCCTCTCGGCGGGCATTGTCTACCCACCATCGTCCCCACTGTCCAAGGATCCCGCGTTCCTGAATCATCCGGCTAACCGGTTCGTCCGCGCGTTCACGGAATCGCAGATCGCCACAGCCTATCGCACCAACTATGGGTCCCCCTGGCGCTTCGCTGAGTTTTGGCAGGATCAGGTTCAGAAGCACATGAAGGTCTGCTATGAATTACTCGACCCTATAATTGCGGATACGCTCGCGAAGAAGCACGAACAAAGGCATTTAGGTCTGGACGTCAAGGACGGCACGAGGGAAGTCAAGGAGGGAGAGACACTCTTGGAGCATCTGGTGAATTACACCGAAGGTCGTGATCTTCATTCTGCAAGGCAGGGCTTGATGTATTGATGCACTTCTCAGATCAAACGGTTATCAGGGACGAGACGCTGAACATCATGATCGCTGGCAGGGATACTGTGAGTCGATTCCTCGGTATGACCTGGTGAATCTCATTGAGACCACGTTATCACACACATAGACTGCCGCAACCCTGACGTTTGCTGTTTATATGCTCTCTCAGCATCCCAATGTTCTCGCACGTCTGCGAGAGGAAATCATTGCCAAAGTCGGTGTCTCTAACCGACCGACACATGACGACATGAGGGACATGAAGTATCTGAGGGCGTTTATTAATGGTGTGCCACTCGCAATCGCCTCACAAGGGTGTGTACTGATCTGGAGCCACTGTATCAGAGGTTCTTCGACTCTATCCGCCTGTGTAAGTTATTGTTCTCTGGAAGGAATAATTGATTCTGAGATCGTGCAAGCCCCCTTAATGTCAGGTACGACACCAGGCCACTCATTCCTGCTGTTTGCCCTGATCACCTAGCAGGTTATCTACTGAAGCACAAGTTTGGCCAGCATTGAATGGCGAAAAGCCCATTTATATCCCCCCGGATACGATGTGAGCCCAATGGATTCCCCTCGGTGCTATCTTACCCCGATTTGTAGGACCGTCTACTGTGTTTTCCTGATGCACCGCAGAAAAGATCTGTGGGGCCCCGATGGTGAGCAACCCTGACAAGGAAAGATAGCCCAGCGTTGCATCATCTGACCCCTTTTTTCTTTTTTTCTTTTTTCCCAGCGGACCTTTTTGATCCCGATCGGTTCCTCGATGCACGTCTACACAAGTACCTGACGTCCAATCCGTTTATCTTCTTGCCTTTCAACGCCGGTCCTCGTATCTGTCCCGGTCAACAGGTAACGCCCCCCCTCCCCATGTTCAAGATCCGTTGTATGTGTGCTGACAACGAACGGGGATGGCCCCTTACCCTAGTTTGCGTACCACGAGGTCTCGTATTTCCTCATTCGGCTCTTGCAGTCGATCGATAGTGTCTCGCTGGACATGGACATGCAACACCTGCCTCCGGCGGAGTGGGCTCGGCAGGCCAAGGGACGTAAAGCGTTGGAGAAGGTCCTATTGAGGTCGCACTTGACTCTGTATGTCCAGGTACGGGGGATCTTTTTTTTCTCTATGCCGTGTCCTGCCAGAATCGCTGAATGGTCATCGATGGGCATGTTTATAGGATGGTCTATGGGTCAGGATGAAGGAGGCCGACTCCGTCGAATCTATCTAACGTCCTCCGCTGCTCACATCTGTGTTTCCGTTTTGTTTTGTTGGTATCTCATGTATTCACCACCCACCCATCATAGTCTCTGTCTATTTAAATTGTACGGGCATGCTTGGAGAATAGATTTCACCGCCCCTCTCCTCACTTCCAAACGAGCTCTAGCAGCACTGAATCCAGTCCTTGTGTAAAGTTGCTCGAACGATTAGGTATGAGTATAGGTAGATTACCCCTAGAGCCCCCGTCCTTTGCAAATCCCATCTCCGACAATCCCCTCTCCTCGCATCTATGCCACCCCATTCGGCTGTGTCTGGGGATTCCATGGACCCACGTCGCTCAACGAGCAACCGCCGACGCATTGACACGTCCCACCAAACTCGACAGGTAGATTCTCCGCCGGGATCTGCGACAACAGCTTTTCTTTGACGGCCCCACTGCTCACGATATCAATCTTGGCCACCGTCACCTCATCCAACCAAGGCTTGATGATCGACCACACGGTCGTAAACGCCCAGGGTGCATTGATGATATAAAACTTGCCCATACATTCCGGGTACCGATCCTGACCGATCCCAGCCGCTTGAAAGACGTAATCCTTGACGCGGTAAAAGGAGGTGATGGAGACGCCGGCGAGATCCATGATGGTGCATGACGTTTCGACGGGGTGGCCGACGGCTCTGGAGCATGCGGGGAGACGTTCTGTGAGGAATTTTTCGTATTCGAGGACGAAGCGTCGGAGTTGGCGGTCTTGGGTTGTGATGACGTTGAGTGCGTTGACGTCGATCTTGCCTAGACGTTGGATGTAGACGGGGCGACCGTCCTGGAGAAGGGGGGCGTGAGTCAAGCACGCGAGACGTTGGGAAGGATCGACGTACCTTGTCCATCTTGTGATAGTATTGAGGGTAATACTTGTCGACCTCTTCCTTTTCCGTGAATTCAAAGTTCCTAAAAAAAAAAAAAAAAAAAAGGTGTCGTCGGCGACGTCGATCGGGAAAGAACGTGGGTCGATGGTGTGGTGTGGGGGGTGGCGCGCAACGACCTACTTTACAATATCTTCGACGTCGAAATCTTTCCTCCATTGCTCGGCGGACAACAACATGACTTTCGTCTTGACGACGTCAAACTTGCGGGCGCGCAGGAATCTGTGTGTGTTCGAGGGGAAGTAAGGGAAGGAAAGAGGGGGTGAGCATTCGGTCGTTGTGCCTGTCGAGTACTCGCGTGCACACCCATCGCAGCGCCCATCGACGCCGATCGCGCCATGTACGGATGGATGGATTGTGTGTGCACGGATTCAGCGACGTACCTGAGGAGGGTGGCGTCATCCATCCTCTCTGGCACGAAACGGGCCTCGTCGACGAGTTGTCGTCTGAGGGTGTCGAGGGCATGTTGGTGGGCGGGCGTGAGGTTGCCAAGCCGACCTGGTAGAGGCCTGTAGTTGGGGTCGGTGATGCCCTCGGGCAGTGGGCTGACGCTGGCAGGTTCTAGGAAGGACATGGTCGTTGGTGGAGAGCAGAGAGAGCAAGCAGAAAGGGCTGTCCAGACTCCACAGCGTATTTGAAACTCAAATAGGACACTCAAAAGGGCCACGAGGTGATCCAATCATTCAATAAAAAGAAAACATAATTCGCATCATTATATCCAAAGCCCAGAGTCACGAGTTGAGTCGTGAATCTAATGCGATGAGGCTTGGGCTGTCCGTCTACTACTAGTACACGATGCGGCTCGTTATACAAACGTCTGAGCAACGCAGGTTGAAATGCAACGAGTGAACATGCGAAATGCGACGGAAACGAACGAACCGAACACGTGTGGTTTTCTGGAATACATTTTCGTGAACGCAACCGACCGAGGAAACGTGTGGTATTACATTTTGAGGGCGTGCCTATCGTCGGAGTGGCAGGGCGGATTACACAATATCCCAGAGTTCCTCGAGAGCGCAACAAAACTTGAGAAAAGTAGGCATCGGTGTCGTGTCAGTCGAAATGGAGCCAACGTACCTTGCCACATGCAACCGATGCGCTCAGTGGATACTCACTGATACTGATCTTTTCATCAACGACATGATCGGCAAAGTCATCCCGACCACGGGCCATCGCACCGACAAAGACGGCTACGGAGTGCGTCTCTGGGAGCGTGGGCAGGTATTTTGACAACCTGACGGTCTGAGCGTCGCCGGACAATGCTAGGGAGGGTGTCAATGATGTATCAACCGACGCCATACAAACTGGACTTGCTTAGTTTAATGGTGTTGACAGGAAGATGGTCAGTAACGGGGTTCTGAATTCAGTTTTAGCGACGGAAAAATATACTGCCGAGATGACTACCTTGATCACTTTAAGCAATTTTTCAGGACCGTTGACACCCCGAATGGAGAGCTTGTGAAGAAGTTGAACTAAGACAAAATAAGCTCAGGTAGCACAAGGAGAGTACGATCCCATACCCATCAGACCACTAAAACGTTTGAAGGTGCGTGGTATTCTCACATGAGGGTTGACCTCGATGAGGACACCTTTTGCGGTGTGGATGTATACCTGGAGTAAGCCCGCCTTGTTAAGAGGCGAGTCGAGCAGTGTCAACAGACACTAGAGAAGGCGAGGTTAGATGGAGAGTGCAAAGATGCGTTGGACTACCTGATGGGTGATATCAGGACGAGCATCGGCAATGTCCCTGCCCGTCTTGGCGAGGATGCCTTGGTGGTCGTCGCAGTTCAAGAGGGTGTACTTGACATCGCCCTCTCTGCCGCCTTTTCCTTTCCCACCACTGGTGACCCTGTACGCCTCCAAGCAAGCTTGCTCCAAAATAACAAAGAGTCTTCGCTGGGAAGATGCCACGCCCCCCTTGGGTACGTGTGCTTGTACGGGGAGCATGGACGGGTTCGCAGGTCGCGGCAACGGGTTGTTGGTCGCCATTTTGCGAGACTTGGATGCAGGGAGAGGCCGGGTTGGACGTTCTGGGCTGGGATGGTATTGAACAGCGTGTGTGCGTTGCTCGGCAGGGGAGTCTTCTGGATCAACCTGCATGGTCTCCTTCTCGGAGCGATCCGAGCCGGAGGCCGAGCTCGCTCTGCGACGTCGCTGCGGTCGCTCATCAACAGGGGTGGATTTTGGGCGTGGTGGAGGTACAAGTTCGGCCTCCGTGTCGTTCTCGGGCTTGAATAACCTGACACGATCTAATGCTGGGTGTGGGGTGGAACCAGAGTGACGACGACGACGAGCGGGGACGATGTCGGGTGCGATGGACGACATGATGATGCTCTACAACCGCAAAAAAAAAACAAAAAAAGGGATAAAGATACAAGGAGTGACGGGTGAAACCAAAGGAGATAAAGAACAAGTCCGAGTCGGATATGCCAACACGTCAACGGAGGGCCCACTGAAAATTTCCCAAGCTTCATCTCACACAATCAGATACAAATATCAGACATCCCCATCCCCGGATCTCCCTTCGCACACCCACGCAGTACTACGACGACCGAGCGTCGATAGAACGTTTTATCGCTTGTACACCCGGCAAGTCGATCAGGTACAGGGATCGATAATCAAAAGAACCACATCCAACCGAGGGACAATTGATCAGAATTTACTCCACGACAAGGACACCAAAAAAAACGAGACAACTCTCGTACCTCGGTTTGCGTAAAAAGGGGCCCAAGAATATCGACCTGCTCCACCTGGTGCCTTCTATTAGCTCCTAGATAGACACTGGGCTTACGTTCAGGGCGGAAATAATCATAGGGGTCTCTTCCATGTCCGATTTCTCCAATTGTCGGGCGCAACCCTTAAATCCAACTAGCCGACGGGGAACTGATGGGCTGCATTAAACATGATCTGAATCTGCAATGGACCGCCTATCTGTTTACTGTCATGCGAGAGGATCTAGGCCATGATGGTTTTCATTGCGACAGAGCTTATAACGAGGTTGTCAATCAGCGCTCTTTCCTCTGGACTACGCCCTGTAAAATCCTTAAACCCCGGCTCTTGGTCCAGCTTGTAATCCTATGCACCGCATCGGCATTCAGGGAGATTCGAGGAACACATCTAGAGCGTTACTCGCCTTTATCACCGTCTCCCAGTCCGTTATTTGAGAAACATTCGCTACGAGGTCCAACTCCCCGTCGACAACGCGACGCATCCTTTCTAGGACGTCTTCTCTCTCCCACGACGCGATGTGCATGACAATGAGATCTGTCATGGTATCTGAGACACCATACCGTCTGATCGCCTCCGTGATCTAGCGAGAACATCACGCGTGTGTTTCGCGGGGTGGGCACAGAGCCACGTACGTTATTGGTTGGGCTGAGATTCCAGATGATCTCGGAATGGAGCGTCTTTGTCCGCAAGGTCTCCTCTGACTGGGCAAAGAGCGCCTGGACGGCAGCGGTCTGGAGATGCAGAGGACTTGTAATCTGAGAGCGACGGCGATGAGAACGAGTTCGTCGTCGGGGGCGCACACGAACGCACTGACCAGCTTGGCGTTGATGAATGCGAAATTGACCGCATCGCGTTCCTTGTCGCCCTCTGGGCCTTGCATCGTCGCGGCCTTGACGATGCGCTCTCGGATAGCGCCCGCATTCTTGACGTGTTTGAACTTGGCGGCGAAGATGGCGGGATAAATGAATTCGGGGCAGCGATACACTTCGAGCAACTCCATGCCAGTTGACAGTTCGGATCTAAGCGACCCTAAGCTTGACTAAAACGTTTCATCTTTGTTTTCTCTCAGTTCGTTCGCCATGAAAAAGTCCCATTCCTTCCTCGCCATCTTCTTCACCCTCTTCGCAGCCGCTGCACCAACCGCAGCGTCGAGTGTGCTCACCCCGCAAAACTTCAAGCAGACCATATCAGAAGGCGTATGGTGCGCCGTGCCCCTCTTAGAGACACAAACTCAGTCGAGTCACTAACGCCCAGGTTCGTCGAGCACTTTTCGCCTTATTGTGCCCACTGTCGCGGCTTCGAGCCGACCTGGAATGATGTCGTCGACCACTTTGAGAGCATGCCCGACCCAGGCGTACACCTCGCCCAGGTCAACTGCGCACTCAACGGCGGTACGTCCACCTCATCCGCTTTGTCCCGTGCCAGCCCACCGACGCTTTCCAAGACCTGTGTAACGAGAACGCCGTCACCGGATACCCACAAATAAATCTGTACCGCAACGGCGAGTTCGTGGAGACGTACAGCCGAGATAGGGAGTTTCACCTCCTGCTCGAGTATTTGGGCGCCCGTGCGGAACCCAAGGAGACGCCGCAGGAGGAAGAGGCAGAGGAGGACGCGCCAGCGCCAGTGCCAGTGCCGACGGAACAAAAGGCCGCGCCGACACCGGATGCGACAACGACACCGATAGGTCCGACCTCATCGCGCGCTGCCGACCCTCTCATCACCGAAAGCCCACACACGGACGCAAACCCCTTGGGAACGGTCGTCTCGCTCGACGTACAAGTATTTGACAACTTTCTTGCACAAGGACCCGTGTTCATCAAGTTTTTCGCACCTTGGTAGCGTCGCCGTACTTTCTCGCCGTCCATCTCATTCGATGTTCAATGCGGCTTTAGGTGTGGGCACTGCAAGAAGCTGGCGCCTGGGTGGGCACAACTCGGTCGACGCATGCAACACAAGCTCAACGTCGCTGAAGTGGATTGTGAACTTCACAGGGCACTTTGCACGAGCCAGGGCGTCACCGGGTTCCCCATGATGTTTTTCTACGCCGACGGTGCAAAGATCGAGTACACGGGCGGAAGGTCCTACGACCAGCTAGTCTCCTTTGCCGACAAGGCTTCTAACCCGTGCGCTTCTTTGCTCGCCCATCGTCGTCGTCGTGCGACTCACATCCTCGCTTCAGAACAATGCAGGTGATCGACGCCCCGGAGCTTGAACAAGTCGTGCGTGACAATGCAGTCTTGTACCTCTTGCTCCACGACGCCTCCGATCCCCGAGTCGTAGTAAGTGTCTCGTGGCACGCTCCTGACCACTAAACGAACCGGCAGCCGTACAGAACGACGTCGCCAAAAGTTCACAAATCCTCTTGGGTTCCCCGCCCGTCTACGTCTCTACGTCCCAGGAGCTCTTCCGCAAATACAACGTCCGACCACTCGCTCCCTCGGTGCTCCTCGCCTTCAAAGACAAGGACGCGCGGGAACCCGTCGCGGTCTTTTACCCATCCTCCACATCGCCTTCGCAAACCACCGCCGACGCACTCAACGCATGGCTCCACGCCTACCGCTTCCCCTCGTCATTTGAGCTTTCCAAGGACGCGTTCCAACAAGTCATGTACGCCCCACACAAACCTCTCGTCCTCATCGTCGCCACGCCCCAAGGCCAACGCGCGGCCGTATCAGACAAGCTGCACGAGATCGCCCAAAAGTGGCGGCTGCGCGCACGGCGGACGGACGCCGTCTCTGCTGTGGGTGCTGGGGCGCGGGACGTGGTGTTTACGTGGATGGATGCGGGTCAGTGGGGCAAGTGGATGAAGAACATGTATGGGATCAAGGCGGGGACGGAGCCCGAGATCATCGTGGCCGATCACGAGGTCAGTCACCCCCCCGCTCATTTGCGCTTGCGAGTTTCGCCAAACTGAATTTATTCTCTTCTTCTTCTCCCCCCCTCGTGCTTGTGCTTGTAGCGTCTGTTGTACTACAACAAGGACGGTTCCGGACACGCCATCACGTTGAACTCGGTGAGCGTCGGGTCCGCGCTCGAAGCGGTCCTCGCGGGTACCGCTCGTCCGAAACATTCGCAGAACATGCTCGAGCGGGCTGTGCACGTACGTCTCTCTCTCTGTCTCTTTTCCTCCCTTCTTGAAAAAACGTTTTGTGACGTTGGTGTTGAACAGTCCCTCAACGCGACGCTCGTCCAACTCGAGCGATTGATCGCCGCTCATCCGTACGGGACGGTCTTTGTCGTCCTCGCTTTGATCGCCGTCGTTTTCATGGCGCTCCGCAGATTGCTCATCATGGAGGAGCCTGCAGATTGGGAGGCGGAACAACGGTATGCCAAGCGTGGTCGGTTGGATTGATCTTCTCTCTCTTTCTCTCTCTCTCTCTTTCTCTCGACAGTCTAGCTCGATCTATAACGATATGGGACCTTTTTTTTTTGCATTAGAAGTTGGAGGTTGTACATATCACATATGTATAGATCTCTCGTTTCGATCTGGAGAAAAAAACAACGCAAATCGATTTTTCAGAAACATAAGCGGCGCGCGGGTTGCAACGTTGGTCCGGTGGCACAGAGTGTCGTTGTCACGATATCGGCTCCCATCATTGGACATTTTCGAACAGTCTAGATCTAGCAGGGTGTACTAGGGTCTAGTCTGGTGACCAGACTAACTAAGGGCCCGGGCCAGTGGAAACACTAACCGGACGGAAGAGAGCATGAACGAGCAATACTCGCTGACGCCGTCAACTGATATCGTTGCATTAACTTAGGAGTCGCGCGGAGACTTTACATTTTAGGTATGTTCGAGTTAGTGCTCGTTTCCAAGCTGATGTTTACGGCGACATCCCAACTTCCACGGTATACGGTTTTACTCGGACTTTGTACTGATCATTAATCGAGGGTTGGCCCTAGGGACATCCCAAGCATTGAAATTCGTGCATGAGTAGGGCATGTAGAGTATATCTGGTATGATACAACGAAAGGGGCAAACGTTGGAATAGTACAAGTGTCGGTGTGATGTCGGCGTGAGTGGCGCGGTATGCATACAAGTGTCAGCCAAGGAACTTGACAGAAACGAGCAGATTAGATGGATCATGAATTAGATAGCCTCTTTTTGTTTCTTCGTTCGACTACCCGAGTTTTGTTTTTTGGTGAAGTGAACGAGACGCTGGGAACGATGCTGACATATTGACCATTCGTGATCGGACGCCGCGTTCTCTCCCGTTTAATGTGTCAGATGCATGACGATAACGAGGGAATGTTGCGATGGATGCAATCGATAACATGTAAATCGTGGATGCAAAGGTCCCGTGGATGCAGATATAACCAGATGCTGTAAAAAAAGGGAAAGTCTATGCAACGAGGTACCGTCAAGGCGACGAAGACGGTGACTCGGGCTGCGATTGTTGTGGCTGGCCACCCCAAGGTGCGACCGCGTCGTCGAGCATGATGCCTCGTATCCGGTTATACACCGCTTCTGGGAATTGCCTGGGGAAAGAAAAAACAAGAGGATCAACACAACCAGTTCTCTCTCGCACAAGCGCACAGACGACTTACCGTTGTTTCAACCGTTCGAGCAGGCCAACCGCGCGATCACGGTCGCCGTTACCCAGTTCTGCACGGAACATCGCCTCCCAAGTCGAAGGCTAGGAAAAAAGGGACTCGATAAGTATCGCAATGAAAGACGCCACGTACGCTGACGAGCTCACCTCTCTGTACGAGACCGAGTCTGGTGACACCGAAGGAGTGGAAGTGGAAGTGGAATCGTGTGGGACGTGATTGCCAGGAGCGGCGACACCGCAAGGAGGATCTGCCAAGCCCTCAAAGATGGCCCGCGCCTGCTCGATAGCACCGTCTGCAGCATATCCCTTGATCAACAGGTTCGCAATGTACGCCGTCATATGTACGCCCGTTGCCTGCAGGCGAGCGAGATATTGCTGCGCTAGATCCATCCGCTTGCGCGTCACGAGCACGTTGATCAGAGACTCGTAGGAGACGGCATCGGGAAGGGGAGTAGGACCACGCTGGGAAGATGGGTGAGAGGAGATGGACTCGAAAACACTGATGGCCTTGTCAGTGTCCTTCATGACACAACCGTAAGCATTGATGAGTGCCGCCCAATGGCTGCCTTGAAGACGGACATGCGGGTTCGACTCGACACGCTTGAAGGTCGCATCCATAGCAGCTACATCAACAGGTTCAATGGTTCCGTATGCATCAATGAGGAGCTACAGCACATTTCAGACCAAGTGAATGAAGAAAACATGAATAGCTTACCTTGTACGTGTGCGCCGAAGGTTGAACATTGGCCGCGGTCATCTTGTTCAGGTAAAACAACACCTTCTCCCTGTCCGGCTTTGTATGCGTGTACAGTTGCATCATCGTGTTATAGGGCGGAATTCGAGGCTTAAAGTTGGGCTGACTGGCCATTTCCGCGAACAGCTGCTCGGCGGCAACGGCGTCGCCAACCCTCGCACATGCAGCAATGACAGCACCATAAGTGATCGACGAGGGGCGCAGCGACGTGTTGACCTTCATCTGTTGGAAGAGCTCGAGTGCAAAGTCTGCCTTGCGTGCCTTGGCAAGCTTGGAGATGATCGTGTTGTAGAGGTAAACGTTGGGTTTCGTTCCAAGCATCTGACATTCCGAAAAGAGAGCCATAGCATTGGAGGTGTCATCTGTGGTATCCTTGACGCATTCGATCAACGATCCGTATGCGTCAGGCGACGGAACACCACCCGCAGCAGTGATCCGGCTCCGGTGTGCAAATGCAGCGTCCATGTCACCCCCGTGTGCGTAGGCAATGATCATGTTGTCTTCGATCTGAAACCACGCCTGGGATTGCCAGGTAGGGCTTTGGGCCACGAAGGGCGAAAAGAGAACCTGCTGAGCGATGGAATATACCGATTGCGCTGCGGTGATGTTGCCTGCGCGCCCGAGCCCATTGATTAACCTGCCCAGACTGGCGGGATGGGGATAACGAGGGTGTTTCGCGGATATGGCTGTTTGGAGAGTGTTGTAGCTGTCGCGGACCGTGACTGATGGATGCGAAGGGAACCACTGGTCGATTTGTCGACTGAGTTCCGCATCAATGATTATCTGTGCGGGAGGGGGAGAAAATTCCGCAGAGGGTTGGGGTAGCGTGGGAGTACGAGGGACATCGGTCTCCTCGTTCGTCCGCTCGGCGAAAGGGATCCTGAGACGGTTGAAAGACCAAGCAAGGCTATTCAAAAACTGAGTAACCTCGCGTTCTGTGTAATTGGAGTAGAGAGCTTCCGTCAAAGCAACCTGCACCTTGCTGGACACCAATCGGAAGTCAATTCCCGCGTCGCTCATGGCTTGCAACAGTGACATCAGGCCAGTGTATGCGCGATCCGAGGAAGAGGAAATGTCCGAATCGGAGGGGTTCACAGGGAGCGAGAGCGCACACTGAAGAATTGTCTCCAGATCTGAGACAGAAGCGAGTTTCTGAGGAGTAGACATGTAGGCGTGGAGAAGAGGACGGGCAACTGAGGGTGTGGTAGACGAGCAGAGCCATGCGACGAGGGGAATCATCGGCAACATTTGCTCCAGAACGAGAGTGGATGGGGAAGTGGCAGCAACGGTGTCCAAATAACCAGACAGTATCTTCGTCGTTGTCGTTTTGTACTTGGCGAGGTTCCTACCAGGCTTGACAGACAGAAGTTGGTCGGCGACTCTAAGGAGGTGTCTACCAATGAAGTTGGCAGAGTGCCTCGTTTCTTCGGCCTCGCTTATCGTCACCAGAGATTGGCGTGATTTGGCGAATTCCTCGAGCACACGAAGGTTCGCTTCGAGAACCATGAGTGTGTCCGAGAGTTTGATAACCAAACGGTCCTTTGGGGCACAGTCGACGAGGATGTCATATAGCCTGTTGAGGTCCCCAAGGTGAGTACTTTGCTCAGACGAGGCCTCCACAAGGGCATCTAGCATGATACTCCAACAGATCTGGTCAGGGCGGGAGGGATTTCGAGTGGACTCGTCGTTGTGGTTGGATGCGGCAGGTTGTTGGAGAAGACGATCGAACCAAGACAATGCAGTTGTGATGTCAGGTTTGGGTGGATTGTGAGCGACATCTGATGAAGAAGGGTTGCAGAAGCCACTGATAATGGTCGTGAACGTTGACGAAGCTGGAGACGGAATTGATGCTAGGTCGCCTGGTACGGGTGTCAGCATGGACTAGATGGTGTTCGAAAGTGAATCAAGCGTTACCTTTCTCGGGACGGCCGCTGTCCATCATCGTCTCGAGCAGACGGAGTGCACCGGCAGGTTGCCCAGCCTTGAAGTAGCCCTGAATCATCCTATTCCAAATCCTGAGCCGGATGGGGAACTGTCGCTCGACTTCGATGACCAGGCCACGTGCACCAAGATCTCGGAACTCCTTGAAGACCTCTTTGGCACCCGTAAGATCACCTGCGTTGATGTAGGTGGACAAGAGGTAATAGAACATCAGATCCGTAGGAGGGGGTCGAGTGCGGGCCTCAACTTGCGCATATACGCGGATGGCAGCGTCAATGTTTGCGTGAGCGGCACATGAACGGAGGAGTCCGTGGTAAACATTGATCGGAAAATGGGCAACTAACGGTTTCGCGACTGCGGTCGAGTCGGATGTCGGCTGAGGAATAGCACCACAAGCGGCCTCGAAGATACGCATTGCAGTCGCGAAATTGTCCTCTGCGAGCAAAGTCACCTTTTGTCTCTCGTCGACTTGGGCTTCCTCGCCTGCAACGTCGTCGAGGTCCCCGGTGGGGGTCAATTGACGTCGCTTCGCACGGTAGGAGAGAACCTCGAGAGACTTTTGGACCTCGCGATCCCTGTCTGTGAGGCCTATGATTGCGTTGACAAATGTACCCAGGTTAGGTGTCAGGCCGCGCTGGAGGAGGGCATTATAGAGCTGGGCGATGAGCGTTGCGCTGGTCGCAGAAGCGACGGCGACGAGGGCACGAATGGCATAGTTGAAATCGAGGAGGGTGGGTTCGGAGTAAGATAATGCAGGTTCCTTGGAGGGATCAATCAGCCACCGGACGTGCTGCAAGACGGTAGGGGTGTCCTTGTTGGACAAGGCGTCTTCGAGTGCGAGGGAAAACGGGGACCAAGCGGTGACGGGACGTGGCTCCTGTTCGGGGGTGATCTCGCCCTGCTGATCCTTGTTTGCTGCAGCGGCGGCATGACGTTCACGTAGCTGCACCTGCACGGTGTGCAATACACCGGCGCCAACATGGTCATGGTCGTTGAGACCAGCGGGGAGGGAAAAGGAATGGCGACGTGCGAGTGTGCGGTGCGCTCTGGACGAGGAGGAGCGATGGGTGACGAATGTTGCCTTGATTTCTTCCTTGTCGTCGTCAGCCTTTGTAGCGCCATCTTGGGTGGCAGAGGAATTGGCGTGGGTGATGGCACGACCGGCGCCCTGTTGTGAGGTGGATGTGAAGCGTGCCGAGCGGGGTAAGTATGTGTGACACGTACGGTGTAACCCTTGTAGAATTTACCTCCAGCGTGGAACTTGGC